>JAPPVO010006149.1:0-30845 GCA_030407325.1 Camellia japonica | reverse complement strand
AAACCCTAAATCTTATATCCACAACTAATCAATATAATTAAAATTAATCTATCATCTTTATGTAAAAACAAAATCAAACTAACATCAAACAAATAAAAATAAATAAATAAATGAAAATAACAAATTAAATATAAATCAAGGGAAGTGGGGTTTGTACTCACAATATTATTTTGAAGATCGAAGAATTATTTAAGAAACTCATGGAGCCACCAAAACAAAACCCTAATCCTTTTCTTCCTTTTTCTTTTTCTTTTTCCGTCTCTCTTTCTCACGCCAGCCACACACACACAGAGCACTCTTTTTTTTTTTTTTTTTGATTACTCTCTCTCTCTCTCTCACGGCTTGCCTCTCTTCTTCTTTTTTTTTTTATTTTTTTTTATTTTCTTTCCTCTAACTTCTAAACCTAATTCACTTTATATAATATTATATTAAAACCTAATCCTATTAGAACTTAATCAACTATTATATATATAATACAATATAATTATAATATATTAAATATAAATATAAGATTAAATATATATATATATATCTATATATAACACCTCTTTTTTTTTATATAACAAATATAAATATTTAAATATTTTGATTAATTATATATAATTAAATAACACTTTAAATTAATTAATTACCACATTAAATTCTTTAAATATCACATTAAATTTTCATGTGGCCATACAATTAATAAAGTCAAAAATAAAATAAGATAATAATAACCATAATAATAATAAAATAATGACTTAAGAAAATTACGGTCGCTACAATATACACACCTCAAAAGAAACTCGTCCCGAGATTCGATAGGAGAGGGTACTAAGCAAAAAGTTCAGGATGCATACGCCGAACTTTTTCTTCTAACTCCCAGGTAATGTCGTTCTCATCTTCACTCCATTGCACTTTCACCAAGTTTACTTTCTTGCGCCGCAACTGCTTTACATCCCGATCTAGAATAGTAATCGGTCGCACCACATACGTTAGATCATCACTAATCTCCAACACTTCTGGTGATACTACTCTGAGAAGGGTCTTGTACACACTTCCGCAATAAGGATACATGGAACACATTGTGAATCATAGATAAAGCAGGTGGTAGAGCTAATTTGTAAGCCACGTTACCAATCCTCTCAATGATCTCATATGGTCCCACAAATCTAGGTGCTAACTTTCCCCTCTTTCCGAACCGCATAATACCTTTCATCGGCGAGACCTTCAAAAACACGAAATCTCCAACATTCAACTCAACCCCCTTACGTTTTCTATCAGCGTAACTCTTCTGACGACTCTGTGCAGTCTTAATACGTTCCCGAATAATATTTACCTTCTCCGTAGTCTCCCTCACCAACTCTGGCCCTAACAACGGCGCATCTCCTACCTCCATCCAACAAGCAGGTGATCGACATGGCCTCCCATACAAAGCCTCAAATGGTGCCATCCCGATACTGGAGTGATAGCTATTATTATAAGCAAACTCCACTAATGGTAAGTGTTCTTCCCAACTACCACCAAGATCGAGGACACAAGCTCTCAACATATCCTCCAAGATCTGATTTACCCGCTCAGTTTGCCCATCTGTCTGAGCATGATAAGCCGTGCTCAAGTCTAACCTAGCACCCAAAGCATGCTGAAAATTCTCCCAAAACTCTGCCACAAACAACGAATCACGATCCGAAACTATAGAAACAGGTGCGCCATGAAGTCGCACCACCTCCCGAATATATAGCCTAGCTAGTTTAGCCGCAGTTCAGTGAACACTGATAGGAATAAAATGAGCAGACTTTGTGAGTTGATCCACTATCACCCAAATAGATTCATTGCCTCGCTTAGACCGCGGCAATCCATCCACGAAATCCATAGAGATGCACTCCCATTTCCAAGTATGGATCTCAAGAGGCTGCAACAATCCAAACGGTCGTTGATGTTCTTCCTTAACCTGTCGGCACACGTAACATCGAGAAACATACTCTCCTACGTCATTCTTCATACATTCCCACCAAAACGTTCTCTTCAAGTCATGAGACATCTTAGTCCCACCAGGGTGAATGGTATATCAGGACCTATGGGCATCATCCATAATCTCTTTCCTCAATTCAACAATATTAGGTACACACAACCTGCCCTTGAATCGCAATCCCCCATCTGAGTCCACAGACCAATCAGTAGGACAATCATCGATGAAATCCACTACAAGGTCATCGAGCTTGCTAACGAGAAACCCATCTAAATTCTGCAACTGATGAGCTTTACCAAGTAACGTCGGCTGCACGGTCAAACTACCAATGAATGCCCTTTCAGCACTATTTATTGGTTGAATGACATGCATCGAAATTAACTCCAAGGACTTCCATTCTTGAATCATCAAAGAAGCCATAATCTCATGTTGTCGACTAAGTGCATCAGCGACTACATTTCCTTTCCCTGGGTGGTAAAGGATCTCGAAATCATAACTACTGATAAATTCAACCCATCTCTGTTGCCTCATGTTCAACTCTTTTTGAGAAAAGAGATATTTGAGGCTCTTGTGATCTGTGTACAACTCAAA
The DNA here is from genome assembly GCA_030407325.1 of Camellia japonica. Lineage (NCBI taxonomy): Eukaryota > Viridiplantae > Streptophyta > Magnoliopsida > Ericales > Theaceae > Camellia > Camellia japonica. Next base: position 28,306 of record JAPPVO010006149.1, on the reverse strand, counting down.
GTGCTCCCCAAACAAGTAGTGTCACCACACTTTCAACGCAAAAACAACCGCTGCCAACTCTAAGTCATGAGTAAGGTATCGTCTCTCATGAGGTTTTAGCTGTCGAGAAGCATAAGATACAACCTTCTGATGCTGCATCAATACACATCCCAACCCAGTTTCACTCGCATCAGTAAACACTACTAACTTTTCCCCTTGTACCGGTATAGTTAACACCGATGTTGTAGTCAATCGCTGCTTTAACTCCTAGAAAGCTTTCTTACAATCATCTGTCCATACGAACTTCACATTCTTGCGGGTCAACTTGGTCATGGGTGCTGCAATAGTGGAAAACTTCTCTATAAATCTCCTGTAGTAACCGGCTAGTCCTAAAAAACTTCTCACCTCTGTAGGGTTCATGGGCTGCTTCCATTCTTTGACCGCAATAACTTTTTCAGGATCTACCGCTATCCCCTGATTGGACACAACATGTCCCAAAAATTGAACTTCTTTTTCCCCAAAAGTGACACTTACTGAACTTCGCGTATAACTGTTGCTCTCTCAAGGTCTGCAATACAACTTTCAAGTGTTCTCTATGTTCCTCCTCATTCTTAGAATATACCAGGATATCATCTATGAAGATAATCACAAACCTATCTAGGTATGGTTGAAAATTTCTGTTCATCAAGTCCATGAAGTAGGCAGGAGCATTGGTCAAACCAAAAGGCATTACAGGAAATTCGTACAACCCATACCGGGTCCGAAATGCAGTAAGCGGTATACTTTCCTCTGACACACCCATCTGATGGTAACCCGTTCTGAGATCAAATAGAGAGAAAATGGCTGCCCCCTTCAACTGATCAAACAAGTCATCAATTCTAGGTAGCGGGTACTTATTCTTGATAGTCACCTTATTTAGCTCTCTATAATCTATGCACATACGGAGAGTGCCATCTTTCTTGGAGACAAAGATCACAGGTGCTCCCTATGGGGAGTTACTTGAACGAATGAACCCTTTCTGAAGCATCTCTTCCAACTGCTTCTTCATCTCCACAAGCTCTTTAGGTGCCATTCTATATGCCGCCTTAGAAATTGGTGCAATTCCTGGCATTAGGTCAATGCGAAATTCTACTACCCGTCGAGGAGGAGGTCTAGGTATCTCCTGAAATACATCCTCAAACTTACGTACCACATCTACTTCACTAATATCCTGCTTAGGAATTTCTACTGAACACAGAAAACTCGTCATCACCGACTCTTCTCCATCGCTAGAAGTGTGGATAAGCCGTGGCATACCGGGAATATCTATATTTACAGTCCTTCCAGTACAATCTAGAGTTACAAAGTATTTTCCCAGCCAATCCATACCCAAAATAATTACAAACCCCTCAAACCCTAACACAATTAGGTCTGCATACAAGACTCTACCCGCAAAGTCAATCTCAAAATCTTTACACATCTCATAGAGAGTAACTGCCCCTCCTAAAGGGGTTTCAACACGAATAGGTCTAGACAAGGAGGTAGTTACAATACGTTCTCTTTCGACAAACTATCTAGATATGAAAGAATGAGAGACATCAATATCAAAAAGTACCGTAATGGGTTTTGGAAAAAAGATTAAAGATACCTTCCAGCTATCACTTTCAAGTTAAACACACAAAAAGAATTCGTTCAAAAAATACTTAGAATAAATTCAACCACCAACCTAAACCAGCTAACCCATGTTTCCACAATCCGAGGATCACCTAAACTCTCACAAGTCTAAGGTAACCTAGAGCTCTGATACCAAACTATCACGCTCCAAAATTTGGACAATTAAATATTAAATTAGGACTAAACCCCAATTAATATTCCATCATCCAAATCATAGGGGTGAAACAAAAAAACTAAAACGCCAACCAAACCATCCACCATAAATTCATAACTAACAAATACCTCAACAATAAGGTACCAACAACTAGTCAAAACAACTTAAATAAAGTACGGTTACAAACCATGCCAAATTATTCCAATACTAAAGTCATAAAAAGAAAATAATAATAATAATAATAAACATAAGCTACAAACAACCCTAAGCTCAAAAAAAAAAAAAAAACAAAAGAAATCCAAGAGATATGCCCAAAAACTTTAGTTACTTCTCGTCACCACCGTAGCCTCAACTAATCCTGCAAAGGAAGCTCGGCTGCGCTCAAACAGAACGCACCCGAGTTGCCAAGAGATAAAACGGGTCAGTATACAGGTATACTGGTATGAGTACAAGATTTAACACCCACGTGCCGACCAGACACAGACAAAATTACATTTAATTCTTATCACGGGACAAGACAAGTAGTTCCAACCGTACCGAGACGAATGGGTAGTTTCTCGAGATACGGTGGCATTTAGTTTCTTGTCCGTACACAACGAAATATAAATTAATTATAAAATAGACAAAATAGATATAAAAAAATATGGTGGGTTAGCCCTGCATAAAAAGTTAGTAAGACCCACCATCCTGCAAAACAAATAAAGTTAGTATAATTTAATCATAAGTAAATTATTAAAAAATATATAAAATTGCACCGTTCATATTATATCGAATAAAAAGAATTGATCATAATAAAATGACAAGAAAAAGAATGACAGAAAATTTCCTATAAGACTGAACAGAAACTGAACAAGTTAAGAGAAAAACTTGATATAAAAATCTAGACAGAATTCAATCGAAAAATCTGAAACTGAAAACGAACCAAAACTGCCCTAAGATGATTTTTTCGAAAAATTTCAAAACATGAAAAGTGTGCAGAATAATGTTTTACTTCAGTTTTTGCGAAACCAATAAAAATGAGCTCGTTTCGTAGGTTAAAACAGCCTCTAAAATCTGCCTTGCTAAAATGAATCAAACCGACAATAATCAAGATCATCCGATTATAAGTTCTAATCGATCTTTTTAATAAAAAGATAAAACACAAAAGTTGTCTAGAATCACGTATACATGTTTCTGCTCAAATTTCATAATTTATCAAGATCGTTTACTATTTTTTTTTATCATGTACATATCAGTACCATACACACTATACTAATAAATTTATAATTAAATTCTTTGTTCCTTAACTCCACCACTTCAGCCCTCCCCTTCCGGCCTACACATATATCCCATGTGCCTCCCGTATACCTAACACCGCTCCGAAGCCAAACTGGCACGGGGATATCGTCCCGAGTTTGACTCACACTCCCCGGATGGTTAGCATATACGTATGCGCGCAAATCAAAGCACTCGTCTACTCATGAGAACGAGGCAACAATATATATATACACAACATCTCACACATGAGAATAAACATAACAATGCCAAACCTAAGGCATTCAAATAAATCTCATAATCCTCATTTTTTTTTTATACACTCTTTCTCACCATCACTCAAATAAAACAACAATCCATGGAGTCATGGTGGAGTATAAGGAATTTATCTATATGTTCTTAATTAATTTTAATTTCATATAACCATGAGTGTAATTACAATCATAAAATAAATTCATATAAAAAATCCTAAACATGGCATACACAACTAATCAAACTAATTAAAATCAATCCATCATCTACATGCAAATACAAAATCAATCCAACATCAAATAAAAATAAATAAGTAAATAAAAACAATGAATCAATTCATCCTCTAACCAATATCTATGGATTCTAAATTTATTTTAATTTTATATAATCATGAGTGTGATTACAATTATAAAATCAATCCATATAAAAACCATAAATCTTGCATATACAACTAATCAAAATAATTAAAATCAATCAATCATCTAAAAATCTTAAACCTTACATACACAAACTAAACAAAATAATTAAATTTAATCAATCATCTAGAAACCCTAAACTTTACTTACACAACTTATCAAAGTAATTAAAATTAATCAATCATCTAAAAACTCTAAACTTTCCCTACACAACTAATCAAAATAATTAAAATCAATCACTTATCTAAGAACCATAAACTTTACATACACTACTAGTCAAAATAATTAAAATCAATCTATCATCTATAAACCCTAAATCTTATATCCACAACTAATCAATATAATTAAAATTAATCTATCATCTTTATGTAAAAACAAAATCAAACTAACATCAAACAAATAAAAATAAATAAACAAATGAAAACAACGAATTAAACATAAATCAGGGGAAGTGGGGTTTGTACTCACAATATTATTTTGAAGATCAAAGAATTATTTAAGAAACTACTGGAGCCACCAAAAGAAAACCCTAATCCTTTTCTTCCTTTTCCTTTTTCTTTTTCTTTTTCGTCTCTCTTTCTCACGCCAGCCACACACACACACACAGAGCACTCTTTTTTTTTTTTGATGATCTCTCTCTCTCTCTCTCTCTCTCTCACGGCTTGCCTTTTTTTTTTTTTTTTTAACTTCTAAACTAATTCACTTTATATAATATTATATTTAAAACCTAATCCTATTAGAACTTAATCAACTATTATAATATATAATACAATAAATTATAATATATAAATATAAATATAAGATTATATATATATATATATAACACCTCTTTTTTTTTATATAACAAATATAAATATTTAAATATTTTGATTAATTATATATAATTAAATAACACTTTAAATTAATTAATTACCACATTAAATTCTTAAATATCACATTAAATTTTCGTGTGACATACAATTAATAAAGTCAAAAATAAAAAGAAAATAATAACCATAATAATAATAAAATAATGACTTAAGAAAATTACGGTCGCTATAATAATCCTATAACTTCATGAGATTAGAAAGAAGAATTCTTACCTAAGGTGAACAAATTGAGGAGTTTGATCTTCAATTTCTAGTTCTTCTCCCTTTTCTTTCTCTTCTCTTCTTCTCTTAGTTGAGTTCACACTCCCAAGTCTCTCTCCCTCTCTCTCACTACGTGTAGAACACTAAGGCCAACAATTCTCCTTTTACTTCTTGACTTTATTAGTTCCTTGTATATTAGATTTTCTAATCCAGTTGAACTAGTTTAATACTACATAAGCTTAAATTAATTTAGTTACCAAATTAATTAAAATCAAACTCAATTAAATTTAATTAATCTCTAACATTTACAACTTAAATCATCCTAATTTTTAATGTTCCCAATGTGAATTAGGCCCTAATTTTATATTATATTATTTAATTCTAACTTGTTAAAATTAGCGAATCAGACAAGTTTAATTTTTATTCTAGCCTATCTGTTTAAACAATACAAGTCAATAAATCTCATAACAATTAATAATACTTAATCACATAATTAACATATAGGAACATAATTCATACTTCTAATTAAGACTCAATTCAATCACAGACAATTTCAATAAACTGAATCAATTTTCAATTAAATATTCCAAATGGCTCTAAAAATTCCCATAAGCCCATCCATGTACTCAATTTCAATTTGTACACCCAATAAGATTGTCCATTTCAGTTTCCAAGTTGTAGCCTTTACATATAGTTTTTCCAATTTAGACAAATATGCACAAATTAAATTACTTGGCACTTAGTTCGATTAGAATTAACACATAATTAATTAATTAAAATCACGATTAGCACGTTTGGGTCGTCACATAAGATTCTTGTGCGTTAGCTACATTTTGAGAGTATTGAGAGACTCTTTTAAACTAGTTTGTGTGAATAAATATGTAAAATAAAAAATAGTGTTGAAATATATAAATAAAAAATTATTTAGATAAAATAAAGAGCATACATTTTTCATACTACAGCTAGTATAAAATACGATGAATTACAAATACACTACCTAAAATTTGCTTAAAATACGAATTGTCTCATGTGATTTGAAAAATTATAAATACCCCATTGTCAGAATTTTTTATTTAACAGAATTAACCGAAAAAAAAAAAAATAAAATTATTACTTACTCTATATATAGTAACAAAATTACTTTAATTATTAATTAATATATGTTTATAATGTCATTAAAAAATATATACTGTTTGATGATTTATTACTAAAAGTAGTCATTTGTTATGAAATTAAAATTATCATCAGATGGGATGTAAATTTCAAAATCACAAGACGTTAAAGTGTATTTGTAATTTATCCTAAAAATAAATATCAATTACAATTACAAACCACCACACAACAGTAATGTTAGGAACACAGAAACTAAATACAGAATATGACACAACTCTCTCACAAGAGGTGGGGTCTATATATGTGGGTGGGGCCTATCACAAAGGATTGGGCCACGTATATATATACATAGGCCCCACCTCTTGTGATAGGTATGTGGCCCCACCCCTTGTGATGGGTCCCACCCATACATGTGGATCCCACCCCTTTGTGAAAGGGTCTCATCTACACATGTGAACCCCACCCTTTATGGGAGAGTTATATCCCATTCTATATTTAGTTGCTTTGTTCCTAACATTATTGTTGCTGTGGGCAGTTTGTAATTGTAATTGGTATTTTATTTGAGGATAATTTACAAATGCACTCCTCTAAAGTTTGTTTAACCTTTTGTGATTTTGAAAATTACATCACACCCATTGAAATTTAGACTAGAGGTGCTATTTAGGTTAGTGGGACACACAAAGGGTGTTTTCGATGATCTAAATTGTTCATTTTGTCCTGCGCTCAATGTATTCATCCCACACAAAAAATTATGTCAATCCGATAATTGTAACTTACTCAATTTATTGCGTTTTTAACATTTTTTTTTTTTTTGGTCTTTTTAAAAATAAACCATACATTTTTTGACTAAAAACTAGATAAATTAAATAAGTTACAATTATTGGATTGACCTAATTTTTTGTGTGTATAAAATATACAAAGCGCCTCACAAAATGAACGGTTCGGATTATCAAAATGAGTCCCAAACAGCGGAGGGAATCCTCTTCCTTTTAAAAGAGGCTAGTCAACTATTACAACTAGTTTCATGCTATTTTACTCACGTTAACAGGCTAGCTAGTATAATAACTATTTTAACAAGATTCTTGCGCGTTAGTTACATTTTGAGAGTATTGAGAGACTCTTTTAAACTAGTTTGTGTAGATAAATATGTAAAATAAAGAACAGTGTTGAAAGACATAGAAAAAAGATTAGTTAGATAAAATAAGAGCATACATTTTTATACTTTAACTAGTTAAAATACAATGAATTACAAATACACTCCCTAAAATTCTTTTAAAATACGAATTGTCTCATGTGATTTGAAAAATTACAAATACCCCATTGCCAGAATTTTTTATTTAACAGAATTAACCGAAAAAAAAAAATTTATATCACTCTATTATATAGTAATAAAATTACTTAAATTATTAATTCAAATATATTTGTAATATCATTAAAAACTGTTAATTTATTTGATGATTTATTACTAAAAGTAGTAATTTGTTATGAAATTAAAATTTTCAAAAGATGGGATGTAATTTTCAAAATCACAAAAAGTTAAAGTGTATTTGTAATTTATCCTAAAAAATAAATACCAATTACAATTACAAACCACCACACAATAGTAATGTTTGGAACACAAAAACCAAATATAGAATAGGACACAACTCTTTCACAAGGGCTGGGGTCTACATATGAGGGTGGGGCCTATCACAAGGAGTGGGGAAACATACATATATGGGCCCCATCCCTTGTGATAGATATGTGGCCCCACCCCTTGTGATGGGTCCCATCCATACATGTGGATCCCACTCCTTTGTGAAAGGGTCTCACCCACACATGTGAACACCACCTCGTATGAGAGAGTTATGTCCTATTCTATATTTAGTTTTTGTGTTCCTAACATTACTGTTGGTGTGGTAGTTTGTAATTGTAATTAATTATTTCTCAGGAAAAATTACAAATACACTCCTTTGAAGTTTGTTTCATCATTTGTGATTTTGAAAATTACATCACACCCATTGAATTTAGACTAGAGGGTTTATTTGGGTCAGTGGGACTCACAAAGGGTTCCGTTTCGATGATCTGAATTTTGATTTTGTCCTGCACTCAATGTATTTAATCCACACAAAAAATTAGGTCGATCCGATAATTGTAACTTATTCAATTTTTTGCGTTTGTAACACAAAAAAAAAAAAAATGATGTTTTTAAAAATAAACCATACATTTTTTTGATTAAAAACTTGATAAATTAAATAAGTTACAATTATTGGATTGACCTAATTTTTTGTGTGGATAAAATATACAAAGTGCCTCACAAAATGAACGGTTCGGATTATCGAAACGAGGCCCAAATAGCGGAGGGAATCCTCCTCCTTTTAAAAGAGGCTAGTTAACTATTATAACTAGTTTCATACTATTTTACTCACTCTAACAGGCTAGCTAGTATAATAATTATTTTAACAAGATTCTTGCGCGTTAGCTATATTTTGAGAGTATTGAGAGACTCTTTTAAACTAGTTTGTATGAATAAATATGTAAAATAAATATTAGTGTTGAAATGCATAGATAAAAAATTAGTTAGTTGAAATAAACAGCATACATTTTTCATACTTTAACTAGTATAAAATACGATGAATTACAAATACACCCCCTAAAATTTGCTTCAAATACAAATTATCTCATGTGATTTGAAAAATTATAAATACCCATTGTCAGAATTTTTTATTTAACAGAATTAACCGAAAAAATAAAATTTATAATTACTCTACTAGATAGTAATAAAATTACTTAAATTATTAATTGAAATATATTTATAATATCATTAAAAACTGTTAATTGGTTTGATGATTTATTACTAAAAGTTGTCATTTGTTATGAAATTAAAATTTTCAATAGATTGGATGTAATTTTCAAAAGCACAAAAAGTTAAAGTGTATTTGTAATTTATCCTACAAAATAAATACCAATTACAATTACAAGCCACCATGCAACAGTAATGTTAGGAATACAGAAATCAAATACAGAATACGACACAACTCTATCACAAGGGTTGGGGCCTACATATGTGGGTGGGGCCTATCACAAAGGGTGGGGCCACATACATATACGGGCCCCACCCCTTGTGATAGGTATGTGGCCCCACCCCTTGTAATGGGTCCTATCCATACATGTGGATCCCACCCCTTTGTGAAAGGGTATCACCCACATATGTGAACCCCACCCCTTATGAGAGAGTTATGTCCCATTCTATATTTAGTTTCTGTGTTCCTAACATTACTGTTGGTGTGGTAGTTTGTAATTGTAATTGGTATTTATTTTTGAGGATAAATTACAAATACACTTCTCTGATGTTTGTTTAACCTTTTGTGATTTTGAAAATTATATCACACCCATTGAAAATTAGACAACAGGGTGCTATTTGGATCAGTGGGACTCACAATGGGTCCCATTTCAATGATCTGAATCGTTGATTTTGTCCTGCACTCAATGTATTTCATCAACACAAAAAATTAAGTCGATTCGATAATTGTAACTTACACAATTTATTGCATTTTTAACACACAAATTTTTTTTTGTATTTTTAAAAATAAACCGTGCATTTTTTTAATTAAAAACTTGATAAATTAAATAAGTTACAATTATTGGATTGACCTAATTTGTTGTGTGGATAAAATATATAAAGTGCCTCACAAAATGAACGGTTCGGATTATCGAAATGAGGCCCGAACAGGAGGGAATCCTCCTCCTTTTAAAAGAGGCTAGTTAACTATTACAACTAGTTTCATACTATTTTACTTACTCTAACAGGCTAGCTAGTATAATAATTATTTTAACAAGCTTTTTGTACATTAACTACATTTTGAGAGTATTGAGAGGCTCTTTTAAACTAGTTTGTGTGAATAAATATGTAAAATAAAGATTGGTGTTGAATGACATAGATAAAAAATTAGTTAGATAAAATAAAGTGCATACATTTTTCATACTTCAACTAGTATAAAATAAGATGAATTACAAGTACACCCCTAAATTTTGCTTAAAATTCGGATTGCCTCATGTGATTTGAAAAATTACAAATACCCCATTGTTAAAATTTTTTATTTAACAGAATTAATTAAAAAAATAATATTTATAATTACTCTCTTATATAGTAATAAAATTATTTGAATTATTAATTAAAATATATTTGTAATGTCATGAAAAACGGTTAATTGATTTGATGATTTATTACTAAAAATGTTCATTTATTTTGAGATTAGAAATTTCAATGGGTGAGATGTAATTTTCAAAATCACAAAAAATTAAACAAACTTTAGGGGAGTGTATTTATAATTTATCCTAAAAAACAAATACTAATTGCTATTAGAAATCACCAAACCAACAGCAATGTTAGGAACATAGAAACCAAATATCGAATAGGACAGAACCCTCTCATAAGGGGTGGGGCCCACATGTGTGGGTGGGGCCTATCACAAGAGGTGGGGCCCATCCACACATATGGGCCCTACCCCTTGTAATGGGTCCCATCCACACATGTAGACCCCACCCCATATGAAAGGGTTGTGTTCCATTCTGTATTTGGTTTCTGTGTACATAGACTTACTCCCCACCAAAGACCAATTACACGGTGATACCAAGAATAAACCCCAACTTTTTTCTCCTAACATTTCGTTTGGACCGTCAGGTGATATGAGAAAAAAAAATGATTTTGATATCTCACTTGGGTAAGAAAATAAAAGAAATAATTATAGTTTCTCACCCTTATGTTTGGATGAATAAAATAGAAGAGAATGTGGTTTCTCACCTAGATAGAGTAAATAAAAGAAAAAAATAAAAACGTTGTATTTTATTTTACTAAAATAACCTTCTATATTAATAAGTTATGTATTTTTTAAGGATAATTTTGATATTTTAAATTTTTTTCATTAAACTCAATTCTTTTCCCACCAAATCTTACCACTTTTAGTAAGAAACAAAATAAGTTTGGTGAAAATCCTTTTCTCACTATCTGTCATCATTTCTTGGTATTTCTCATCTACTTGGCCATCAAAATAAGTAAAAGGGTTTTCTATTCTCACCGTTTCTTTTCTTTTCTCACCAAATCCCTCCATCCAAACAGAGCATAAGAGAAAACACGTGAATGCTATAAATTCCCAATCAAAACCCTAAAATAATATCCACAAACCAATTGATGAAGCCCCAACTTCAAAACTTCCCATTGAAGTTTCCTAAAGGGAGATGGGATCGAAAGGGGAAGAAGGGCAGTGGGAGGTGGCGTTGAAGTCGCTGGAGGAGGAAAAAAGGGTCAGCACTTTGTAGGACTAGACAAGGACGAGAGATGTATCACTAACGATGATGGCCATGACAACTGTGACAGCAACAGTGGCATAATGGGGACAACACTGGTAACATAGATAGAGATGACATAACAATCGATTGAATAGGGCTAGCTAATTAATTTAATTTTATCTTTATTGTTATTGCAAAGTGATTACTTCTGTACAAGGAAAGAAGAGTATGATGTAGCTGGCCGAGAGAATGGTGGTAAGCTTTTGTGGTGGAGTGGATGCGTCCGCTACTCACACATGGACGACATTAGAGGAGTATATTTGTAATTTATCCTAAAAAATAAATACCAATTACAATTACAAACCACCACATGAACAATAATGTTAGGAATACAGAAACCAAATATAGAATAGGACATAACCTTCTCAAAAGGGGTGGGGCCCACCACAAGGGGTGGGACCACATACATATATGGGCCCCAACCTTGTGATGGGTCCCACCCACATATGTAGATCCCGCCCATTTGTGAAAGGGTCTCATCCACACATGTGAACCCTACCCCTTATGAGAGAGTTGCGTCACATTCTACATTTGGTTTCAGTGTTCCTAACATTACTGTTGGTGTGGTTGTGTGTAATTGTAATTGGTATTTATTTATGAGGATAAATTACAAATACACTCCTCTAAAGTTTGTTTAACCTTCCTGTGATTTTGAAAATTACAGCCCACCTATTGAAATTTGGACTGGAGGGCGCTATTTGGGTCAATGAGACTCACAACGGGCCCCATTTCGATAATCTGAATCGTTCATTTTATCCGACACTTTATGTATTTCATCCACACAAAAAATTAGGTTGATCCACTAATTGTAATTTACTCAATAAATCGCGGTTTTAACACACAAAAAAAATTATGTTTTTAAAAATAAACTATATATTTTTTTGATTAAAAACTTGATAAATTGAGTAAGTTACAATTATTGGATCGAGCTAATTTTTTGTGTGGATGAAATATACAAAGTACCGTACAAAATGAACATTTTGAATCTTCGAAACAAGGCCCAAGTAGCAGAGGGAATCCTCCTCATTTTAAAAGAGGCTGGTTAACTATTATAACTAGTTTCATACTATTTTACGACAAGCTAGCTGGTATAATAATTATTTTAACAGGATTCTTGTACGTTAACTACTTTTTTAGAGTATTAAAAGATTCTTTTAAACTAGTTTGTGTGAATACATATGTAAAATAAAAAGTAGTGTCGCAACACAGATAAAAAATTAGTTAGATAAAATAAAGAGCATACATTTTCCATACTTTAACTAGTATAAATAAGATGAATTACAAATGCACCCCCTAAACTTTGCTTAAAATATGAATTGCCTAGTGTGATTTGAAAAATTACAAATGCCCTATTGTCAAAATTTTTTTATTTAACAGAATTAACCGAAAAAATAAAATTCATAATTACCCTCCTATATAGTAATAAAATTACTTGAATTATTAATTGAAATATATTTATAATATCATTAAGAAATGTTAATTGGTTTGATGATTTATATAGCGATCTCGGTTTTCCCTCCATTGGTTGTTGTATTCTAGACTCGGCTCCGTGGATGTCTGTTGTTGTATATGTTGCATTTCCGTCCTTTAATTCTTTATATTTGAGTTTTAGGATGTGTTGGGCAAGTTTGTAACAGGTTGGGTGTGTTTTGAAATAAAGTGTTGCTGCTCAGTTTCTGGTGTCTTCGCTTGAGCGAGGCTTTTGCCGCTCGAGCGAGTTTTGAGTTTGTGTCTCTTGGCTCGAGCAAGAATTCTTGCGTTCGAGCCTGTGTTTGCGTCTAGTTTGGACCTGAAGGTTGTGTTTCTTGGCTCGAGCGAGCTTTCCTTTGCTCGAGCGAGCGAGCTATATGTTTTGGGTTTCGTCGCTCGAGCGAGAACTCCTGCGCTCGAGCGTTCTGGGTTGCAGATCTGAAGCTTCATGTTGTTCGCTCGAGCGAGGCTTTGTGCGCTCGAGCGAGGTTTCTTTGTGTCTGGTCGCTCGAGCGACCACTCATTCGCTCAAGCGAGGCTCGATTATATCAGATCGCAGCAGTAGTCTTCTCTCTCACTTTTTTTTGATTTCTTTTTCTTCTCAAACCCTAGATCGGCTGTCTCTCTCTCTATAATACATCTTCTCTCTACAAATACATCTAGTTCTAGTGATCTTCTACCCTGGTTCCTTTGTATAAAGTGTGGAGCTTGATGTGGGCTACATTTTAATCCGAAAAACATTGGGTTTGGAGCATCTTGAGTTTTCTTCATCTTCTCCATTGAGTCTCTTCATTTGAGGTAGGGATAACCTACTCCTCTCTATGAGTTTTGACATAAATGTTGAGTATTTTGGATAGATGGTGTTGTTTGGAAATTTTGGGAAAGTTAGGGTTTGTTTTAAAGTTATAAAAAGGGGGTTTTCAATTATTAAACTCCATGTGTATATGAGACCTTGGATAATGGAATTATTGTTGTTAAATTGATGAAATTGAGCCTTAGGGTTGATATTTGAAAAAGGGAGAAAATGTCCTAATTATGTTGAATAATTAATTTGGGGAAACATGAAATTGAGTTGGAAATCATGAAATTGGGAAATTATGGAATTGAACAGTGTAGTTGGATAAATAAATCACTCACTTATGAAGATGTTGATAATTTATCTGTTTGATGAATTTATTATCTGTTTAGAAATAACTGCTTTGGGCTATCGGTGGAGGATAGTCTTGATTGTTGTAGACATTGTATGTTGATTAGGGAAGACTGAAACTAATCAAATGGTTAAGTCGTTGAATATGACTATTGGAACAACACATTGAATATATGTGCTTGGATTAATCATTGTATATGATAAAGCGTTTAAATACATTGCATATGTATCTTGTATGGAAGGAGATGGGGGATGTACTCCATGGTTTTGGAGGAGATAGGGGATGTACTCTCAAACCTGTTTGGGAGGAGATAGAGGATGGACTCCATTGATAACTAAGTTGGCCAGAGTGTCCAGGGTGAAAGTCCCGAATGCTTAATTACGTTTGCATAACGTAGATAATGGAAGTATTTTTAATATGAGTTGTAGTCTCATTTGAATTGTGGATAATGGAAGTGTTTTTAATATGAGTTGTAGTCTCATTTGAATTGTGGATAATGGAAGTGTTTTAATATGAGTTGTCGTCTCATTTAATTGTTTGGCTAGATAATGAGCCATGTTTATGAATTTGAATTGGATAAGTAAAGGAAGGTGGAATGAAACACGGGTGTATTTGTCATGGAATTGGAAAGTGTTGTGAGTTGGTTTACAAGTGTTAACCATTTATCGAATGCTAATGTTTTAGTTATTTCTCATACTTGGTTTAGTATATCTCTACTGAGCTTTGGCTCACCCTTTATGGGACATCATTTTCAGGTACAGGTGATATGCCACCTCCAAGGATGTAGCTTGGGAGGCTTAGAGACTGAAAGATCTTTTTGTTATTATCTTTTTGTATTACGTGTAAATCAAGTCAAGGGCTTATTTTGTATACAGAGTTAGAACTCTTCCTTTGTTGAACCCAAGTGTTGACTTGGAAAGTTGTAAGCCCGTAGGGCATTTACTTTTGTTGTCAACATGTAATACTTTTGTACTTAATACTCTGATGAATGGAAATATGCTTCATCCTCTTATGTCTATGGATGTCTTGAATGTTGGGTTTACATGTTTTATTTTGAGGGCGTTACAATTTATTAATAAAAGCTGTCATTTGTTATGAAATTAAAAATTTCAATGGGTGGGATGCAATTTTCAAAATTACAAGAGATTAAACTGTATTTGTAATTTATCCTAAAAATTAAATACCAATTACAATTACAAACCACCACATGAACAATAATGTTAGGAACACAGAAACCAAATACAGAATAGGACACAACCCTCCCACAAGGGGTGGGGCCACATATGTAGGTAGGGCCCATCACAAGGGGTGGGGCCACATATATATATATATATATATATCGGCCCCACCTTTGTGATGGGTCCCACCCACACATGTGGATCCCGACCATTTGTGAAAGGGTCTCACCCACACATGTGAACCCTACCCCTTATGAGAGGGTTGTGCCACATTTTGCATTTGGTTTCTGTGTTCTGAACAATACTGTTGGTGTGGTTGTGTGTAATTGTAATTGGTATTTATTTATGAGGATAAATTACAAATACACTCCTCTAAAGTTTGTTTAACCTTTCTGTCATTTTGAAAATTACATCCCACCCATTGAAATTTGGACTAAAGGGCACTATTTGGGTGAGTGCGACTTACAATGGGCCTCGTTTCGATAATCTGAATTCATTTTATCTGGCACTTTATGTATTTCATCCACACAAAAAATTAGGTCGATCCGATAATTATAATTTACTCAATTTATTGTGTTTTTAGCACACAAAAAATTTTGTTTTTAAAAATAAACTATACATTTTTTTGATTAAAAACTTGATAAATTGAGTAAGTTACAATTATTAGATCGAGCTAATTTTTTGTGTGGATGAAATATACAAAGAACCGTATAAAATGAACAGTTTGGATCATCGAAACAAGGCCCAAGTAGCAGAGGGAATCCTCCTCCTTTTAAAAGAGGCTAGTTAACTATTATAACTAGTTTCATACTATTTTACGACAGGCTGGCTGGTATAATAATTATTTTAACAGGATTCTTGTACGTTAACTACTTTTTGAGAGTATTAAATGACTCTTTTAAACTAGTTTGTGTGAATAAATATGTAAAATAAAGAGTAGTGTCGAAACACAGATAAAAAATTAGTTAGATAAAATAAACAGCATACATTTTCCATACTTTAACTAGTATAAATAAGATTAAGTACAAATACACCCCCTAAAGTTTGTTTAAAATACGAATTGCCTCATGTGATTTGAAAAATTACAAATACCCTATTGTCAGAATTTTTTATTTAACAGAATTAACTGAAAAAATGAAATTCATAATTACTCTCCTATATAGTAATAAAATTAGTTGAATTATTAATTGAAATATATTTATAATATCATTAAAAAATGTTAATTGGTCTGATGATTTACTACTAAAAGCAGTCATTTGTTAAGAAATTAAAAATTTCGATGGGTGGGATGCAATTTTAAAAATTACAAGATGTTAAAGTATATTTGTAATTTATCCTAAAAAATAAATACCAATTACAATTACAAACCACCACATGAACAGTAATGTAAAGAACACATAAACCAAATACAGAATAGGACACAACCCTCTCACAAAGGGTGGGCCCACATATGTAGGTGGGGCCCATCACAAAGGGTGGGGCGACATACATATATGGGCCGCACCCTTGTGATGGGTCCCACCCACACATGTGGATCCCACCCATTTGTGAAAGTGTCTCACCCACACATGTGAACCCTACCCCTTATGAGAGGGTTGTGTCACATTTGGCATTTGGTTTCTGTGTTCTGAACATTACTGTTGGTGTGGTTGTGTGTAATTGTAATTGGTATTTATTTATGAGGATAAATTACAAATACACTCCTCTAAAATTTGTTTAACCTTTCTGTGATTTTGAAAATTACATCCCACCCATTGAAATTTGGACTAGAGGGCGCTATTTGGGTCAGTGAGACTCACAACGGGCCCCGTTTCGATAAACTGAATCGTTCATTTTATCCAGCACTTTATGTATTTCATCCACACAAAAAATTAGGTCGATCCAATGATTGTAATTTACTCAATTTATCGCATTTTTAACACACAAAAAAAATCATGTTTTCAAAAATAAACTACACATTTTTTTGATTAAAAACTTGATAAATTGAGTAAGTTACAATTATTGGATCGAGCTAATTTTTTGTGTGGATGAAATATACAAAGTACCGTACAAAATGAACAGTTGGATCATCGAAACAAGGCCCAAGTAGCATACGGAATCCTCCTCCTTTTAAAAGAGGATGGCTAACTATTATAACTAGTTTCATGCTATTTTACGACAGGCTAGCTGGTATAATAATTATTTTAACAGGATTCTTGTATGTTTACTACATTTTGAGAGTATTCAAAGACTCTTTTAAACTAGTTTGTGTGAATAAATATGTAAAATAAAGTGTAGTGTTGAAACACAGATAAAAAATTAGTTAGATAAAATAAAGAGCATACATTTTCCATACTTTAACTTGTATAAAATAAGATGAATTACAAATACACCCCCTAAAGTTTGTTTAAAATACGAATTGCCTCATGTGATTTGTAAAATTACAAATGCCCTATTGTCAGAATTTTTTATTTAACAGAATTAACCAAATAAATAAAATTCATAATTACTCTCCTATATAGTAATAAAATTACTTGAATTATTAATTGAAATATATTTATAATATTATTAAAAAATGTTAATTTGTTTGATGATTTATTACTAAAAGTAGTCATTTATTATGAAATTAAAAATTTCAATAGGTGGGATGCAATTTTCAAAATTACAAGAGGTTAAAGTGTATTTATAATTTATCCTAAAAAATCAATACCAACTACAATTACAAACCACCACACGAACAGTAATGTTAGGAACACAGAAATCAAATACAGAATAAAACACAACCATCTCACAAGGGGTGGGGTCCACATATGTAGGCGGGGCCTATTACAAGGGGTGGGGCCTATTACATATATGGGCCCCACCCTTGTGATGGGTCCCACCCACACATGTGGATCCCACCCATTTATGAAAGGTTCTCACCCACACGTGTACCCTACCCCTTTTGAGAGGGTTGTGTTAGATTCTGCATTTGGTTTCTGTGTTCTGAACATTACTGTTGGTGTGGTTGTGTGTCATTGTAATTGATATTTATTTATGCAGACAAATTACAAATACACTCCTCTAAAGTTTGTTTAACATTTCTGTGATTTTGAAAATTACATCCCACCCATTGAAATTTGGACTAGATGGTGCTATTTGGGTCAGTGGGACTCACAACGGGCCCCGTTTCGATAATCTGAATCGTTCATTTTATCCGGCACTTTATGTATTTCATCCACACAAAAAATTATGTCGATCCGATAATTGTAATTTACTCAATTTATCGCGTTTTTAACACACAAAAAAATTATGTTTTTAAAAATAAACTACACATTTTTTTGATTAAAAACTTGATAAATTGAGTAAGTTACAATTATTGGATCAAGCTAATTTTTTGTGTGGATGAAATATACAAAGTGCCATACAAAATGAATTGTTTGAATCATCGAAACAAAGCCCAAGTAGCAGAGGGAATCCTCCGTCGTTTAAAAGAGGCTGGTTAACTATTATAACTAGTTTCATATTATTTTACGACAGGCTAGCTGGTTTAATAATTATTTGAACAGGATTCTTGTACGTTAGCTACATTTTGAGAGTATTCACTACAAAAAAATGCACTTTTTGCGACTAAAAAAAATTTTAGTCACTAATGATCCATTGAAATTGGTCATTTGTTATGAGATTAGAAATTTCAATGGGTGAGATATAATTTTTAAAGTCACAAAAGGTTAAACAAACTTTAAGGGAGTGTATTTGTAATTTATCCTAAAAAATAAATACTAATTACAATTACAAACCACCACACCAGCAATAATGTTAGGAACACAAAAACTAAATATAAAATGGGACACAACCCTTTCACAAGGGGTGGGGCCCAACTACACATTTAGCCCCATGCCTTGTGATGGGTCCCACCCACACATGTGGGCCCCACCTCTTATGAGAGGGTTGTGTTCTATTTTGTATTTGGTTTCTGTACACATAGACTTACCTCCCACCAAAGACCAATCATACGTTGATTGCAAGAATAAACCCCAACTTTTTTCTCCTAATACTCTGTTTGGATTGTCAGGAGATGTAAGAAAAGAAATTATTGTGATTTCTCACTTAGATGAGAAAATAAAAGAAATGATTATAATTTCTCATCCTTATGTTTGGATGAATAAAAAGTGATGATAATATGATTTCTTACCTAGATAGAGCAAAAAAGACCCAAAAAAAAAAAAGTGTTATATTTTATTTTACTAAAATAACATTTTATATTAATAAGTTACGTTTTTTTATAAACATTATTTTGATATTTAAATATTTTTTTATTAAACCCAATTTTTTCTAATCAAATCTCACCGCTTTTATTGAGAAACAAAATATAGATTTGGTCAGAATCATTTTCTCACTATCTCTTGTCATTTCTCGATATTTCTCATCTACTAGATCATCCAAATAAATAAAGAAATTTTCTATTTTCACCGTTTCTTTTCTTTTCTCACCAAACCCTTCTATCCAAATAGAGCATAAGCGAGAAGGTGTGAAGCGCTATAAATACCCAATCAAAACTCTAAAATGATATCCAAAAACCAATTGACGAAGCCCCAACTTCAAAACTTCCCATTGAAGTTTCCTAAAGAAAGACGGGATCGAAAGGGGAAGAAGGGCAGTGAGAGGTGGCGTTGGAGTCGCTGGAGGAGGAAAAAGAGGTCGGCGCTTTGCTGCACTGGACAAGGATGAGAGATGTATCACTGACGATGATGGCCACAACAACTGCTGCAGCGACAGTGGCATAATGGGGACAACACTGGTAAATTAAATAAACAACATTAAGTTAAACACATTTCATATACATGAAGATGTTTGGATTCTCCTTTTTCCTTTTTTGGTTTTTTTTGGTTGAAAATCTGTGAGAAAGTGTTTGATGCAGCTCTCAATGATCAAATCATAATATTTTGAAGTCAAATAGCCACTTAAAATCACATAAGTTGAAACCTTATATATTTAATAAATTATAAGTATGTAGTCATAAAGATATACTTTCAGGTGACCTCAGTTGAAAAAAAAAATTGTTTCTAACAATTAATGAACATTAAATTGGTGTAAATTGCCACAAATTTTAAAAACTTACCTATAATATAGCCTCTGCAATTCACACATGTTAATTTTCCATTGCCATCTTAATCCTTTCAACAGTGCAAGTGATCAAGTTGTTGACAGTCGCGACAGATCCGATGGTAACTGTTGGAGTACTGTCAACCAAAATCTGAAATGAAACTGTCACTAGAGATCCACCAGGATTAGCCTCACCAATGCCACTTCCATGTCGACTTGGCCCTTCTGGCAGCACAGCGAATCCTGACGGAAGAAGAGCCACATTGTCTGGGTTTCCCCCATGCAACACCGTATTCATCGCAGTACCATCCACAGGAGCATAATTGACGAATGAGCCAGTCGGGTCAATGCTACTTTCTTGAAGTATCAGCATGTTGTTCTGATCTCCAAAAATGCTCTAAAGATTATTTGCAAAAGGTGATTAGTTTCAATTTTTGAATCACTTTATGTTATGTTCAGCAATGTAAAAATAAATTGGATATGGAACTTACATTGACTCTCAATAACGATATGCAGGTTTCAGCTCTGTGACCATTAGCGATATGTGCTATTTCTTGAATCACCCCACCACTGGAAAGGATGTCCCACTGTGATTGTAAGGCAATAAGCGGTGATCAGTGCTAGATATATTCTTCAATTTCAACAATATGGGATTGTAAGGCAATAAGCGGTGATTCATGCGCTTTGCTAACTGGCAAGTTCCTTCCACTCCTATGAAGGTTTTCTCCAACAATATGGGAAAGAAATCTGAGCCCGTCATAACAAAATGCAAGGAGAGCGAAAACTGGACAAAGTTACATTTAAGCCTGACTTAGCAAAATTCAATATGACTCATCTTGAAGATGATGTTGTTGCCCTGATGAAAAAGCGGGTGATTGACTTGGCGGGATGCCTTGGAAAGACTGTGAAGGTTGAGCTTCATGGGCAACGTATTCCAAGGCATCCCGCCAAGTCAATCACCCGCTTTTTCATCAGGGCAACAACATCATCTTCAAGATGAGTCATATTGAATTTTGCTAAGTCAGGCTTAAATGTAACTTTTGTCCAGTTTTCGCTCTCCTTGCATTTTGTTATGACGGGCTCAGATTTCTTTCCCATATTGTTGGAGAAAACCTTCATAGGAGTGGAAGGAACTTGCCAGTTAGCAAAGCGCATGAATCATAATAAGGCTTTGTAAGGAAAACTATATGTACAAACAACAGAATATGCTACCAACTTTTTTTTATAAAAAGATTCAAATCAGAATTTACATATTAGCAGGCAAGCAAAACATGCATGGTATGACTTAAATTTGGAAGAAACCCCAATTGTCTTAGAAGGCTTTTACAGCCTTTACAAAGTTGGAAATCAGATAGCAAGTAATAAGTTCAATATTTGATGATGTTCTGCCTTTGCTATGCTTTGTCACTGGACCAAACAAAACAATTGACGCATCTCTCAAAGGAACCCAACAGAATTCAACACAAACGAAGGTTATGTAATTACTCCTACTATATGGTTATGATGTAAACAAAAAACCTCAGTTTCAGACACATTAGAACAACATACCAATAACAGAACCCTAACAGAAACCTAAATTCCACATGAAAAACTTCAAAATCAAAAATCCAAGTGCTCTGTAGTCAAAGCCCCTAGTTTATTTCTATTGAATTGGATCGGATAGGATAATCAATAACCAGAATTTTTAAAAAATAAAATAAAATAAAATAGAACTCAATATCTTCATTGACCCTGAAGTAAAGATATGCCTGCATTGTATAGATAAACATCCAAACATCAATAATTGCAAAGCATCCCTCAAAGTATCAGGAAAACCCCAAGATCCAACAAAGAAAAATCTGAAGTAACCCTAATCAATAATCATCAGTCGCAGACAAAGATTTAAGAATTATAATTCGAAAATAAAACCCTAAATCCTGAAGTTACCAAAACCCTAGATCTGTAAATAACCTTTCTCAAATTCAACAAGCAATCAAGGGCCACATTAAAAAATCTAAAACAGCATATATATCCATTACACAAAAACACTCAAAACCCTAAATCAATACACCCAACCAAAGATTTCATAACCAAGAACGGCCATTAAAATTACAAAAAAAAAAAAAAAATCACAAATCTGTATATACCTGCTTGTACTTCTTCTGCCTCTTCCCATCCGCAGTCTCGATCACAAACTCCGTCGAAAATATATTCGTAAGCTTTGCTCCGTACCCGTTCCTCCCACCGGTCGTCTTCTTCATCAAATCGTCGTAATTACTATTCGTCAGGAGGTGCCCGAAGATCATCTCGGGCACATAAACCCCTTCCTCCTGATGAATCTCCGCGGGAACACCATCCCCATTGTTGTAAACACTAATACAGTTCTGTTCCACATCGATCGTCACCTTGACGGATATAAGTTGAAAAAAATACCTAGATGAATCAGAAATGGCGAAGACGGACGGCGGTGCAGACGGACGACAAGGTCGATCGGCGCAACTGAGCTTCGATCGAATTCGACTGAGGTGTGTGAAAGAGGCGCGTATTTAGGATTTATGTGTTTGAGTTAGTAAATTATCCCCTACCAATTTTTTTGGTCGGCTGATGTCTGTATGGGAATTTAGATACCAAAACGACGTCGTTTTGGTATCAGCGACCAAAATATATTAGTCGCTGAAAGATTATTCAGCTCCCGCCCAGATTTTGTTCTCCCACCCAGATTTTTGGCGACAAAAATTGTAATTTGGTCCAAAAATTACTTATTTGCAACAAAAAAAATTTAGTCGGTAATAGAAAATTTTTTTAGCTAGGATTTATATTATATGAATTTCTAATTTGATTGGGTTTTTAAAATTCTAGGATTTATATTATTTTCGGAAATGATGAGGGTGGCTTACCATATTATTTTGAGGGGTTGTTTGGGGTATTCTAAATAAGTGCACTTTTTAACTTTTTGGTAAAAAAAAAAGTGAAGGAAAAAAAAATGTATGTTTGAGATAACTTTTTGACTTTTTACAAAAAAATATGTATTAAAATATTGTAACAAATAGCAAAATTACCAAATTATCCCTAAATATATAAATGCCTACTGACTGCGATGGTACCGTCATGCATACGGTGGGTAACAAGATGTATAGGACCAGATTGCTTACGGTGCTGTTTGAACTGGATGGTGCTATTCGGCCCATAGGGGCCCACTACGGGTGTTGTTTTGATAATCGTAACCGTTAACTGGGTAAAAATTGTCGAGTACTATATGCTTGTAAAACATCACGTTGATCGGATATCGATAGCTATCTGTTCAGATTAGTTTTTTGTCAACCGTTACTTTGTGCACTGTCCTTTTTTTATACAAAACTAATTTGATCATATAGTTAACGATATCTGATTAACGTGATTTTTTACAGCCATATAGTAATCGATGATTTCTACACATTAAACGGTTCAGATTATCAAAGTGGGACCCGTGATGGCCCCCCACATGCTGAACAACATTGTTCTGTGTATCATGAAAAGTACATCCGGCTGCCTAATGTGTACCAGCAGCACTGCAGACAACACATCACTTCAATACACTTTTTGACTTGTACTTTTTTTTGCAAATTTATTTTTTTATATTTTTTATATTTTTTGTGAATAGTGATAACCTTTTGACTTTTTGTTTTTTTTTATGGATGCCAAACCAGCCCTGAATTTTAAAATTTAAAATCATAGACAATCTGTAACGCCTTGAAATAAATGCCATAAATCGGTCTCCAACAACATATACACAATGACATAAACAAAGTAGTTATCTTTTATTAATCAAAGTTAATTTACAAAAAGGACACATGCGATATACATTCACAAGCTCTACCATGAATCTATAGCATGTGATACCAATTTAATGATCAACAAAACAAATGCCCTACGGGTTTACATCTTTCCAAGATAGTTCTCGGATACAATAAAAGTGGATTTTCAGTACAATACATTTAAAGCCCTTCGGCTGAACAAAAATTAAGTACAAAATAAAAAATTGAGCCCTTAGTTCCACATTCCTCCCAAGCTAAGTCCTTGGTGGAGGCATATTACCAGCACCTGAAAATGTTTTTCCCAAAAAGGGTGAGCCAAAACCTAGTAAAAACAATTTAACACGATATATGAACTTTAACAAAGTTATAAATATGATGCGTATGTTCAATGCTCAAGATAAAATCATTTATGACTCTTCTTCCATAACCGCCTTATGCCAAACACTATATCCCAATCCATTTTATATCAGTTCGTTTCATGTCATTTTATATTTCCTCAATTCATGAGTCATATCTATTGTTATTCAAACTTTCTTACTACACCATCATTACACACTGTCACGACCCAAACCCGCCCCTATGGGTTTAGTACCATAACCGGCCAGTAATCCATGATTACCGAAGGTCTGCTTAACAGTAATAACAGTAATACAGAGTACAGGGGCTAGCGGAAGCCAAAACAGTAAAAGAAAGATGTCCAATGAGCTGTGTTAGTCTGTATGCAAAAAGACTCATCATAACATATTCACATTCGGAACCAAAAGCAGTATGTACATGCATCATATACAGACATACAGGTTAGGGACCAAATCCCTACCATAACAGTACAGTACAAGTCTATACAGTCTATATAGAACATAAACAGGAAGGGGGAATCTAAAACACCCCAAAGCAGCCTTGGCTTGGCAGCACTTGGAACCTCACAGTGAGGCACAGTTGTTGGCTTGACCAAAAATGGAGTTTGACCCAACGCTCCTAGCTCCGATCCGGTGCCTGGACACCTACATATATATATAAACAGTGAGCTAAAGCCCAGTGAATAATAGTTGTGTAAAGAGGTTAAGAATGAATATCCTTTCAGTATTTAAAACAATCATTTGTACAGTATATCAATTATTCCATCATAGCAGTCATAAGTGGTACATCCAATAATAAACAGTACAGTAGGTCTTAACAGACCGAACAGTCAGTCGATGGCCATCAAATCAGTAAACAGTAGTGGTTCCAACATGGGAACCGACAGAGATCTCTGTAACAGTAGCAGTAACAGTAAATTGCTGTGGATGCCACGAATACAGTTCACAAATAGGATAAACATTCATTCAGTAAACAGTGTCATTTCATAAAGCAGTACAATCATTTGTTCAGAAAATAATCTCAATTGAACATATCTTTACAACATTGTTACTCACAGAGTTCTGGGCTACAGATAGGCTAGTGAGCGTCCTCGGATGCCAACCCTACACAGTTATAGGATAAACACACACTAAGTTACACACTTGGGGTGTCGTTTCGTAACACTTACATTTTCAGTTTTCTGTTTATATTTACAAAAATTTTAAAAACTTAAATAAAAACTTGTTTAGTAAAATTTTTTATTTATAAATCAGTGGTCTCAATTTATAAATTTGGCCAAAAAATGAAAACACAAAAAATGTGTTTCCATTTTGAGTTTTCAATTTTTTTCTTTTTTTTACGACCCAACACTAGCCACCACCCGCCACCATTTTCCACTACCGTCTTCCGCCACCACCACCCACCCCCACCACCACCTGCCACCACCACTCACCACCCACCTGCCACACCACTCACCACCCACCTGCCACCACCACCCCGCCACCACTTCCACTACCGCCCGCCACCACCACCCACCCACCACACCACTTGCCACCACCACCACCACCTACCTGCCACCACCACTGCCACCCCCCACTCGCCACCACCACTACCCGCACCACCACCACACAGCCACCCATCACCCACCCGCCACCACCACCACCTCTCGCCGCGCCACCACCACTACCACCATCCACCACCCACCTGCCATCCACCCGCCGCCACCCACCACCCGCCACTACCATCCACCGCTCGCCACCACCACCCGCCACCTACCTGCCACCACCACTCACCACCCACCTGCCACCACCATCCACCACCAGCCACCTGCCACCTACCACCCACCCGCACCACTACCACCCCCACCCACCACCACCACCACCACCATCACTCACCACCCACCCGCCACCCACTGCCACCACCACCCACACCCACCATTACCACCACTCACCACCACTACCTACCACCGCCCCACCGTCACCCACCCACCCACCACCCCCCCACCACCCCACCACCCGCCACCACCCGCCATCCACCACCCACTTGCTACCACGACCCGCCACTACCACAACCACCACCTACTCGTTACCACCCGCCACCATCACCACCCACCTACCATCACCACCTACCACCCACCCGCCACCACCCGTCATCGACACCCACCTGCCGCCACCACCACCCGCCACCCGCCAACACCACCACCACCACCCACTCGCTACCACCCACCACCCGCCACCATCACCACCACCACCACTACCACCATCCACCACCCACCACCCACCACCACCCGCCATCCGCCACCCACTTGCCACCACCACCCACCACCCACCACCACCGCCACCGTCACCCACCCACTATCACCACCACCACCACCCACCCGCCACCACCCACCACCACTAGCTACCCACCACCCACCGTCACCACTTTCCACCACCGTCTTCTGCCGCCAATTGCCACCACTTGCCATTTCTCACTCTTTTTTATATTTTTAAATATTTTGTTAATTACCAAACGCGTTTGTAGTTTATGTTTTTCTAAAAATAAACAAAAACCAGTTTATAAAATTTTGTAAATATAAACTAAAAATGTAAACGTTACCAAACACACCTTGGGAATCAATGACTTAGTCCCTGACTTGACTCAGTGTGGTTCTACATCAATATCCTCATTAAGATGCCTTAAACTAGGCCTAAGAATGCCTAGGATGGAATGAGGATGCAAAGATGCACTTTTAAACACTTTTCAAAATTTTGCTGAAACAGGGGTCCCGCTCGAGCGTGGCTTTCTCCGCTCGAGCGGACATGCAGACAAAAGGGCTCCGCTCGAGCGTGGATTCCTCCGCTCAAGCGGACGATAAAAGTACTGGATGCATGAAATTCACGCTTGATGGGCGCTCGATACCCGCTCGAGCGTGAGACACAAGTCCTCGCTCGAGCGTGCATTCCCCCGTTCGAGCGGACTGTAAACACATGCAAAGTACTGGATACACGCATTTCCTGCTCGAGCGTCACTTTCCCCGCTCGAGCAGACTGCATGAACACAGGTTGTATGCTCGAGCGTGAAGTTCCCCGCTCGAGCGTGAGTCCAAATTTTGAAAATTCCAGATTGAACCTTCAAGCTCAAAATCAACTTTAAATGCACCAATTTCGATCCTCTTGGGCTAATTTTCTAGAAAACTCTAGTAAACTCATAGTATAACATGTTTTGAAGACCAATTTGCAAAATCAAAGCCCAAAGATAATTCAATTAAACATAATTTCAAGGAAAACTTCAAGAACATAATTTAAATGTAACATGCATGTGTTCAATTGAAATCAAAACTTCAAATACTTGACCAAAGAGCCAATTCTCTCAAAAACATGATGAGTTCATGAACTATAATCAAGATGTGAACATGGATGTAGTAATTTTCATGATAACAACCTCAAAACTCACAAATGTGAGCATGCATGCATGATCTAAGCCTCAATTCAACAATTAAACCCAATTCTTGACTTAGATGAGTAATTTACCAAGAGCCATGCAAGAACTAACTCAAATACACACTATAAAGGAAGAACTCGCTACCTTAAGTCTTCAATTTCAAGTCTAGAGGCTCAAAATCGCTATCTACTCTTCAATTCTCCAAGTTCTCCAAGCAATTCTCTAAATGAAACCAAACTTCTCCTCTCTCACACTCTCCTACGGTTTTGGTCTCAAAATGGCTGAGGAAAGTGTGTGAATCAAGTATAATAAGGCTTCAACATTGTCTTAGGTAGTGGCCCACTAAGTGGCAAAATGGTAGATAAGTCCAACTAATGTAATTCAACACTATTTGATTCAATTTAATCATACCAAATCAAATTTCAATTAAACATACCATAAAATCACGTAAATTCTAATTAACACAAAGCATTAATCAATTTCAGATTCGGCCGCCGATAAGGCCTTCAATTTGCAGTTTAAAACATAAAACATGAACAGATCATTTAACGGTCAACAGATAGAAATGCATTTAAACTAATACGCTAAATCAATCAGTTCAAAATTTCAGTCAATCAGTCAGTTAACATGCTTAATCATAGATTAGCACTAATTAGTGGTGAGGGTTGTCACAGTCTCCCCTCCTTACAAAGAGT
>JAPPVO010006148.1:0-11705 GCA_030407325.1 Camellia japonica | reverse complement strand
AGTTAGTGCAGGGTGCAGTGTGTAAGTACAATGTGCAGATGCCGTGAGCAGTTTATCAGATGTTGTGTTATGCATCAGATTATGTAAAGCAGTTTGTGTATGGTTTGAGGCTGTGGTCAGAACAACATACCGGAATGCTGTAGAGGGCTAGGAGGTCGAATGTCCGCTGTAGCATCCCCATCATGGAGGCATTCATCTCCAATGACTGCCGGGTGTACTCAGAAGACGCCTGCAAAAGTATTAGATGCATCAATATTCTGTGGAATATCAAATAAATTGAAATGAAATAACAGTGCAAGACGAAGAATGCAGTAATACATACCGGAGGCAAGTCGGGGACACCGACAAACTCGTGGTCAGCTGGTGGAGGAGTAAAGGGGATCTGATAGGTCGCCCCACCCTGTCCTCGGAAAGTCAAAGCAGCGGGCAGAGCAGGCCAACCGGTCCCTCGCCCTCGCTGAACTCCACCCCTGCCACGGACTCGAGCCCTCCTCGGCGCTCCCCCTCCAGCTCCTGCTCCAGCCGCTGGCGCGCTGGTCCCTCTCTCTCTACTCGGCGGCCGCTGCTCAGAGGTCACATGATGAAGGTCCGGACGTACTCCGAGTAATCGCCCTCGCCTCTGAAGTGGTCTGCGTCCCAGCCGATGGTGTAATCTGCCATCTGCTCGGCAGTGAAGCGCTCAGTATCCCGCATGTGCTCGGGAGGGTGCACCGGGACTATCTGCTCAGGCAGGCCTAGGGTCTGACGCAAGAAACGCTTACCCAGGTACCAAGCCCGACAGACCTGGCCCTCGAGTAGAATCCGGTAACGTGAGGTATCATCGGCACCGGCAAACCGATCCCGCATCATCACCGGCAGTGGAGCCCACGGCCGCCAGGTGATCTGAAAATGCAATACTTTTGTTACCTACTGTTATTGAAATATACATTGAAGGCGAAGCTTAACTAACTGCAAGTAAAACATACCTCAGCAGGGGTGATGGTGTCGAAGTAGCGGCGGAAGAAGCTGAAGGTCTCCCGGGGCCTCCGCACGCATCTCCCGTCAAAGCGGCGTGAAAAAGGATGACCAGAGGGGTCTCTGCATCGGGTACAGGAGCGAGCCTAGGAAAGTAGGCGTAAACCCACAACTGCAAGATAAATACCAGTGCATTTATCAGATAAAGCAGAATACAGAATAGAAAGCAGAAATAGCAGAGCCGTGTGTTGTGCAGTGTATTGTGCAAAGTGTACAGTGTGAGCAGTGTACAGTCAGTGTGAAGCAGAGTATGTGTGTGCCGTGTGTACAGTATAACAGCAAGTGTAAAGCAGACTACAGTGTGTGCAGTGTGCAGAGTACAGAAAGTTGTAGACGTCCCCGAACGCCCCGGGAGGGTTAGGTCCCGTTCTGTTCATATTGGGGTCACTACAGTTCAAGGACTCAAATGTCACGGTTCTTAATCTTGAACCAAAGAGTCCAAATCCGCAAATCGTTTTGAGAAAACAGATTTTTGAAAGAAGTGCCAAACATGGACTGCTTTGCCAGATAACAGAGTCGCCACCTAAATATTTTTTAAATGGGAAATTTAGGAAACCCTAACTCGTGCCAAA
Source organism: Camellia japonica (assembly GCA_030407325.1). Classification (NCBI taxonomy): domain Eukaryota; kingdom Viridiplantae; phylum Streptophyta; class Magnoliopsida; order Ericales; family Theaceae; genus Camellia; species Camellia japonica. The sequence goes on along the minus strand of JAPPVO010006148.1, from coordinate 10,119 downwards.
GGCCACGTGTCCGTCATCACCAAAGTTGGCTCGGGAACTTGGGTACGATTGGGGAAGGTCACATCGTGAGCACCCCCGCTCGCCCGGTCAAAGACCGGCCTCTACTAACCATGATATCCGATTTTGAAAACTTTGTGAGTTCTTATTCCGGTTATTAGCCTAGGTTACTATGTGATGCTCGCAGCAAACAAGTATAGACTGAGTCGCCTGAATTGGAACAAAACATTTCATGTTTGTTTGTTTGAAAATGGTTTGATGGTGCTACCCGCAAGTAGGCTAAGACGTGGATTTGCCACCCTCAGGTGGGCTTAGAAAATATGATTTTGCCACTATCTAGTGGGCTTAAAACAAACAGTTAATGAATTGCTCCAATTCAGATAACTCAACCTCCACCCACAGGCATTCAAGGCAGATATATCACATAAGCACATAGCCTCATGGTAAGCATGCTCTTCATGGCAGTCACTCACACGCATGCAAGGATGCTAAAGCATAAATACTTACCGAGTACTCCAAGCCAAAACATAAAACTTATTAGAAATCATGCATGATCCTAATTATACAGAAATGCCTAATGCAACACATGCAAAGATGCAAACTATAGCGGGCTCGGCTGTCCTAAATATGGCATATGAAATGCTACAACTAACACGTATTCAATTCGGAATTGGAATACAAATGCAGTTTGTATGATGCGCCGAGCCCGGTGTGTGCAAAACAGATGAATGAATGCAAACATGCTATCATACTGTATGCTAATTGAAATATGCCCTATATCTAACCATCGTAAGCGGGTAAATAAAAGGGAGAAAGAAATGGGGGTTGGAAGACATACATCACACACACGCACACTTATTACAGTTATGCCCTCGCGCAGAGGGTCCGAATAAATAATAATACAGTCCGAAATAATACAGTCCGAAATAATACAGATTTCTAAATAATTAACAAATTAAGTAAGAAAAACTGTAAACTGGCATGCAAGCCAAGGGCTGCCTCGCTTCTGATGAATGATGCATGTTGGGCTGCCTTCGCGCAGAAATCCACTGGGATGCCCAATTTAGCCTCTGTTTGCAATGTTTCTCGAAATGCGCGCCAAGTTCCGAAAAGTTGTTGATCCTTGATTTTGCTGCAACAGAGAGCAGGAAAAGGGCACAGCAATGTATTTCACAATTATATGCATGCCTCGATTCTCGTGCCACCAATCACGCATACCGATGCATGATGGCCGAGGAATCGGATTTGCACAACTCAATATAGGGTGCAATGCAGATGAATGTTACGACAAAACCTAACTCCATCATGGGTAATCCGGAGTGTCGGTGACCGGGGAATTGAGACCCGTTCCGTCACTCAGAGTACGAAACGCGCCTCGTTTCCCGTGCCCGGGCTAACTCCTATCCCGAACACGATGCAATATGCATGATATGCATGAAATGCAACTAAGATACATCCTAGTATGCACAATGCTGATGAAAATGAGATGTCTCGAAATGCGTGCACACAGGCACGCAAACCGAGAAAATGATGTGAAATGTAAATCGGATAAAACCGAAGTGCCTCGAAATGTGCGCACACGGGCACGTAAACCGAGGCAATGATGAAATGCAAATCGGATAAAATCAAAGTGCCTCGAAATACGTGCACACGGGCACGCACACCGAGGCGATGATATGAAGTGGAAATCGGATAAAATCGAAGTGCCTCGAAATGTGTGCCCACAGGCACGCACACCGAGGCGATGATATGAAGTGGAAATTGGATAAAACCGAAGTGCCTCGAAATGTGTGCCCACAGGCACGCACACCGAGGCGATGATATGAAGTGGAAATCGGATAAAACCGAAGTGCCTCGAAATGTGTGCCCACAGGCACGCACACCGAGGCGATGATAAAATGAGAAATCAAATGGCATACAGAATGCTGCGATGGGCTTACACCAATATGGGAGAGCCTCAGCTCACTCACATAGGAGGCCGTCGGATAAGAATGAAGTGCCTCGAAATGCGTGCCCACAGGCACGCAAACCGAGGCAATGATAAAATGAGATGGAAATGCAAATTGGGCTTATACTAACATGAATGGACCTCAGCCACACTCACATCAGATGCCGTGAGATGAAAATGGGTGCCTCAAAATGCGTGCACACGGGCACGCAAATCGAGGCGGTGACATACGCAATGCAAATGACATGAAAATGTAGATTGGGCTTACGCCAACATGAGAGGGCCTCAACCGCACTCACATAGGCTGCCGATGAATGAAAATGGAGTGCCTCGAAGTGCGTGCCCACGGGCACGCAAACCGAGGCAAGGCGGAATGACATGGGAAATGATATGCAAGCATGGCAATGGAATTTCAGCACTCACAAATGATGTAAAACAGCCCCGAAATGATACGGAATAACAACCGAAGCATGCAATCATCCCGAAAATGTGAAATTAAGCCCCGAAATGGCCTATAGCCATGCTATACATGCAAAATATGATCATGGCAGCAATAACAGTAGCAAGGCAGTCCCAAATATGGCATTTTTTCAGTAGTAAACATGGCCAGAATGCAAGCATAGATATGGCAACAATAGCTCGCAAGATTAATGGCCAAAAGAGCATTATAAAGGGAGATGGTATATAGAAAATGCAAATGGACAAACTTTCTTCTACAACATTAAAGAGGACCTAAAAATAAGCATATATGCAGAAGATGGCAGCCTCTAAATCATAAGACAAACATGCCAGAAATGGAAGGCAAAATGGAGCCGCAAAAGGGTATAACACAAGACATGCAATCTATACATCAAATGACCAAACCTTCTTCATGAAACATGTAAAGGGGTCAAAATAAGACCAAAATCAGTAGGGGTCGAAGTCCCAAAAATAAACACAAATAGGTCAAAAATTGGATACAAAATATGGCATACTTGATGAAATTGAAGGAACTAGTATATACAATGGCCAAATGAAGTTGAGCTCCTCTACAATGTTGTAGAGGGGCTCAAAATAAGCAAGAAAGAAGTATGGGTCGGAGCCCCAAAAACCAACACAAATAGGTTAATTTTAGCATGCAAAAATGTGAGGATCTTGATGAATATTGAAGGAACTAGTATATACAAATACCAAATGAAGTTGAGCCCTTCTACAATGTTGTAGAGGGGCTCAAAATGAGCACAAAAGCAGTAGGGGTCGGAGCCCCAATTCTCAACCAATTAGAGTATAAAAAAAGATCAAGAAAAAGCCCCAAAAGTTGGTTTTGAATACTTACCCTTGAAGACTTGTCTTTCTTTGCTTCTTGGCTTGGATTTGTGGCTTCTCAACCTCTGAAATTCACTTCCTAGCTGCTGGAATCAAAGTTGGAATGGTGAGGCTAGGTGTTGGTGAAGAAATCAAGCAAGACTTGAAGCTTTTTTGAAGGTTTTGGCTATGGAGATTAGGGTTTTTGCTTAAGTGTTCTGGAAGACAAATGTTCTAACCTAGGCAAAGGAGCCCTTGGTTCCTTTAAATAGGCAAAACAAGGTGTAAAAGGGGAGGCAAAGCATCCAAGCTTTCCCTCCCAAAATATCCCCCGGATGGGGGAGATATTTGGCAAAAATATCCGGACAGCTGTACTGAGCTGGAAAGCAGAAAGCTGGCCGGCCAGGTAGATTTCTGGGAGGTGGCCGGCCGGCCACCCCACCTGGTCGGCCAACCACTCAGCCTAGCCGACCGGCCACCCCAAGAAAATGAACAGAAGATTTTCTGGCCGACCAGTATGCCAAAGTGTCCTCCCAAGTGTGTAGATCGATGCCCCAAGGTCGGAATCTGGCAACTCTCAAGCAGAAGTCACAACATAGAGCTTGAAGAAGAGGCTCAAAAATGAACTGCATAATTTCTGGCCGACCACCTTCTTTTTGTGTCCTCCAAGATGTGTAGAACAAGGATCCAAGGTTGAAATTTGGCAACACTGAAGCAGGAGCCACAACATAGAGCTTGAAGGAGAGGCCCAAAAATGAAACCCACAGTTTCTGGCCGACCAGGCTTTTTTAGGGTCCTCCCATGTTCCCTCATCACAGATATGCAGCTTTGGTTGGAAGAAAATACCCCCAGGGTGTTCAACATTGGCCCGGAAGTGAGAAAAACGGGCTCCGGAGGAGCGGAACTGGTTATCTGGGATAATTGCTGGCCTCCCACCCCCCAGTGATCTTCCTGGTATTGAAACAGAGATACCTGCCAAATTTGAACAAAAACTAATGAGAAATGAACGCTCGGGGCCAAAACCGAGCCATTCGGGATCCCGAAAATGGGCTGCGGGTGCCGGAAGTGGTGTTCGGCAGCGAAGTGGGTATCTGCAACTCCAGTGTCCCTCGGAAGGACCAAACAGAAGTGTCTGCCAAAAATGAACAGACATCGATGCAAAATGAATGCTCGGGGCCAAAACCGCGTGGTTCGGGATCCCGAAAACTGGCTACAGGCACCGGAAGTGGCATAAGGCCACGAAGTGGGCATCAGAGGCCCCAGGGTTCCTCGGAACTGTAAAACAGTGGTGCAAGCCAAAAACCGGAGAACTCGGAGATGGTTGGGCGGTTCCGAGCCGAGGCGCACGGCCTAACGGTCCCGAAAACCGGGAACCGGGCTCTGAAATGGGCAAAATGGCCTACGGCCACGAAAAGTAGCTCACGGCCACCGGGAGATAGTCTACAGGACCACTCCCTTCCCTCAGGAAAGAAAACAGAGAAAACCGAGTCTGGTTCGCAAACCGAGACAAGATAGGGAAGAGGGTTCGGAAGTCCGGAGGCAGGGCGCGCGGCCGCGACTCTTAAACTTCTGAACGAGCACAGTATGCAACATCACCGAGCGCTCAATCGGCGACGTCTGAGTCTTAAGGTCGGTCAAAAATGGGGTGTCTACAAAAGTATAGAACTGAAATGAAAGGCAGAAAAGAAATGTACCTCCCAAGCACGCCAATAACCCCCGAGCAACTGTCCGCTGCCGCGGGAGGCTGAACTCATATATCCATAAAGGGTGGCCAGAGCGGCGCCACCCCAGTCAATAATGCAAAATGTCTCTGACATCCACCAGTGCACTGAGAAGGCAGAGAGGCACTGTGTTCGCCCGGTCGGCGAAGATGGTCGTCCCAAATAGGAACATGAGGAAGCCGCGGGCATATCTCTCCACGGCCTCTGGGGTCATCGGAGCTGTATCAACGAGGAGGGGCTGGACCCGGAACTGCACCTCGAACCAGGAGTACCGGACGAAGCCGGGACGCGCGAGAGGCGTTGCCGCGCCAAGCAAGTAGACCTGAGCCGCAGTCCACTCATCCATGTCTATGTCAAAAGGGATCGGATCACCCCCTACCCCGATGTCGGTGAGCATCGAGAAATCGTAAGGGGTCATCGTCATGTCCCCGGTCGCAGAAAAATGAAACGAATCGGTGGTGTCCCACCACCTCTCCACCAGAGCGGCGAGGAGAGGTCTGCATGTCGTGAGCTGGGAGAGTCCCCTGCAGAATGCGCCAAAGCCAGCCTGGTCTACGATGCGGCGAACTGCATCAGGAAGCTCAGCGTACCACGCACGAGCAACGGTATTCCCATACCCGCGGATGGTATGGGAATCTCCCTGTTTTCAAACAAATTATTGCGAAGCAATATAAAATGTACAGTTTTGAGGAAACAGTAAATCAGTGCAAATTTGGTATGTGTGCAAGCTTATCAGATTCAAACAGGTACCGTGTGCCGGTGTGCTTTTAGTGAACTACAACGTGTGATGCATCAGCGTGTTTGTGTGGTTCGGTGCAAATTTGGCATGTGTGCAAGCTTATCAGATTCAAACAGGTACCGTGTGCCGGTGTACTTTTGGTGAACTACAACGTGTGATGCGTCAGCGTGTTTGTGTGGTTCGGTGCAAATTTGGCATGTGTGCAAGCTTATGAGATTCAAACAGGTACCGGGTGCCGGTGTGCTTTTGGTGAACTACAACGTGTGATGCGTCAGCATGTTTGTGTGGTTCGGTGCAAATATGGCATGCGTGCAAGCTCATCAGATTCAAACAGATACCGGGTGCCGGTGTGCTTTTAGTGAACTACAACGTGTGATGCGTCAGCATGTTTGTGTGGTTCGGTGCAAATATGGCATGCGTGCAAGTTTTTCATATTCAAACAGGTATCGGGCAACGGTGTTTGCAGTGAAATACGGTGTGTGCCGTGGTTTGAGTGGTTCAAGGCTAGCGTAGTGTGTGCGCATGTGAGTCTTAAACAGATAATCGGTTGCAAACGCGTTTGTAATCAAACTACAATATACAGTGTATCAGTGTGTTGGCACTAAGCAGTTAAAGACTATAACTAGCTATGGCAGTTGGCATTCAAAATTTCTACTTTGCAGAAAGTAAAACGGAGAAAGAAAGTTACCTCGGAAGCGCCGGAGGATAGGTGGGAGGCAGGCTCGCGTAGCAGCAGCTCGGGGTCCAACGCCATGTCGAAGCTCCTGAACTGGCGCAGTCTGTCGGGTGGTAGAACGTGAATCGCCGGCCGGTAGGTCGCCGGGTCGAACGGGCGCTCGCTCAACGGGAGGAGCTCGACCTCGGGATCCATCTCGTGATCCGAGGGAGTCCCACCGCATGGAATGTCGTCGGCCATGTCGAGAGATGAGAAAATGGTCGAGGAATGAAAATCGGGTCGGAATACGAAGAGTCAACTGGAAAGTCAACCCCCGGGAGGGTGGAAAATGGCCAGAAAGGCCGGGATGTGAAAAGGCACGGAAATGAAGAGGAAATCGAGGGGAACAAGTCCCAAAAAGGTGAAAATGGCAAAGGATGTGCCGAAATGAAATTTCAATCGGTCGAAAATGTCTGAAACGCGATAAACTTCGCGAATCGAACGACGAAAAAGGCGCGAGAACGCGAAGAAATGAGGAAATGAGGAGAGAAAGAGGCTCTAGAGAGAGAGAGATGGTTTTCGGCGGAAGGGAGATAAGAAAAGGGTTTAGAAACCCTATTTTAAAACACCCGAAGCAAAAAGTCGAATCTGCCCCGACTCAACAACTTTTTGCCGGTCGGCAACATTTTGTGCCGGCCGGCATAATATTGTGCTGATGGAATTATTTTTCAGCCGATGGACAGCCGATGGCCTCCTAGCCCGGCCGGTGATGTTCCCACAGCCTTGTTTAGGCAATATGAGTGGTTTCTGGTCTTCATAGCTCAAGAAAGTGCAAGAAAGTGTATCTCCGATGCTCAACCGGCCCCGTTTTGACCTCGGACCGTGTCTTCTGTGTGTAGCACTCAATTTCATGCAATGTTGTATCCTTTTGTATCCTTTTGTCTTCACAAGATTCAAAAGTTGCCCCGCGTGCGTTGCATGCATTCATCATGTTGTCTGGTGCGTTGCGTCGCGCCGTCATGCACATCCCTCATGCATTGTCATGCATGTTGTTACAAGCGTTGTCATGCATTGTCATGCATCTCAATACATACATCGCCTCGCACATCGTTCGTGTTGTCGTTGCTTGGCACATCATTTATGTTGTCATGCATCTCCTTGTTTTGCATTATCACGCATTCCAAAAAGAAAAAAACACGTGCGTTGTCACGCACTCGAGTTCATTTGCATTATTTTGTATTTCGTGAGGCATGCGTGTCTCACATACATTTTCCATTCCGTGTGGCATGCGTGTCACACTTGCATTGCTTTACATTTCGTGTGGCACGCGTGTCACACTTGCATTGTTTTGTATTTCGTGAGGCATGCGTGTCTCACTTACATTCTCCATTCCGTGTGGCACGTGTGTCACACTTGCATTGTTTTACATTCCGTGTGGCATGTGTGTCACACTCGCATCATCTTGCGTCCTTTGAGGCACGCATACCTCATTGGCATCATTTTCCATTTCGTGTGGCATGCGTGTCACACTTGCATTGCTTTACATTTCGTGTGGCACGCGTGTCACACTTGCATTGTTTTGTATTTCGTGAGGCATGCGTGTCTCACTTACATTTTCCATTCCGTGTGGCATGTGTGTCACACTTGCAGCATTTTGCATCCTTTGAGGCACGCGTACCTCATTGGCAGCATTTTGCATCCTTTGAGGCATGCGTACCTCATTGGCAACATTTTTGCATCCTTTGAGGCACGCGTACCTCATTGGCAGCATTTTGCATCCTTTAAGGCACGCGTACCTCATTGGCAACATTTTTGCATCCTTTGAGGCACGCGTACCTCATTGGCAGAATTTTTGCATCCTTTGAGGCACGTGTACCTCATTGGCAGCATATTGCATTCCTTTGAGGCACGCGTACCTCATTGGCATCATTTTACATTCCGTGTGCATGTGTGTCACACTTACATCATTTTGCATTCTTATGGGGCATGCGTGTCTCATTGTTTCATTTGTTTCATTTGCATCATTTTCCATTTCATATGGCATGCGTGTCACACTTGCATCGTTTACCATTTGCATTGGCACGTGTGCCTCATTTGCATCGGTACGTGTGCCTCATTTCCATAGGCATGTGTGCCTCATTCACATTGGCACGTGTGCCTCATTTGCATTAGCACGCGTGCCTCATTTCCATTGGCATGTGTGTCACATTTTCGTTGGCATGCGTGTCGTCTTATCTGCATTAGCATGCGTGTCTCGTTTGCATTGTCATGCATGATGCTAACGACATTGTACCTGTTAAGTTTGTTTTCTTTTCAGGCACGATATTGTATGTATGGCTCATTTGAGGCCGGCGCAACCGGACGAGCCGCACAGGTATTGTATCCTCCGCGTGAGACGTATTGAGAATTGCATAATTCTCTTACATCCTTTCTGCATTGTAGTGTAGATTGGCGTATGCTAACTTATAACTGTCGCATGCGTGCTTCATTACAGCTCTCTTTGCATGATCACAAGTTATGCTCGGCCTCTTGCATTGTCTTGCATTTTGCCCCTGCCTTCGGGCGCATACCTTGTTTGTCTTGCATGTTTGTCCAAGTCTTCGGCCTTGTCAAAAATGGGTCGTCTCTGGGCTTTGACATTCACTCCCGTCATTGTTATGACTTTCGAGTTCTGTCAAAGAGGGACAACTGTAGACACCCTATTTTTGACCGTCCTCAAGACTTGGATGTCACCGTTTGAACACTCGGTGATTATCCATGTTCGTGTTCGTTTGGAGTTCCCGGAGTTCTCGGCTACGCGCCTTGCCTCAGGATCCCCGAACTTGATTGTTTTGTGTCTGGTTTTGCACCAAACACTTGTGTTTTGCCTTGGAGGGGCAGGGAATGCCTTTTGAGGCATCCCCACACACCACCAGCACTAGCTAGAGGCCACCGGCTGGTTTTTTTGCCACCGGCAATACATATTGCCGGTCGGCACTCTTTGTTGCCGGTCGGCACTCAATTTTGTCAAAATGACAATTTTGAGTGGCCGACCACTGTTTATCTACTTTTTGTAGATATTTTGTGCCAACTGTGATAGCTGACACCCACCCCATTCCCCTCCATACATGTGTATGGAGGGATTTCCCTCTTGGAAGGCTTGTTTTGTAAGCTTTACAAGAGGGAATTGCCTATATAAGAGAGGGTCTTCTCTTGGCATTAGGGTTAGACACTTGTTAGACATTTTAGACAGCTTTGGAAAAGCTTGAGTTCTAGGGTTAGAGTTAGATATATTTCTATCTCCATAAGTGTGTGTTTTGTGCCATTTTTGCTCACACACACACACTAACACACTATCTCTTGGACTTGAGACCCTTGGAGGCTTGTTTGAGTGTTTTGGAGGTGGATTCAAGCCAAGAAGGGCTGTTGGAGCATCATTGGTGAAGGTGGTCTTCAAGGGTACGAAACTTCCCTTTTATTCCCCATTTTTGCATCCTATTTCTACCTATCTTAGAGCAGTTTTTGTGCTTAGTGTTTAATACAAAAAAGTTCTATTTTTAGGCCCTCTTGATTGTTTGTTAAGAGTGTTTTGTGGTTTGGGTGTGTTTGACCACCCTTAGGCCTTGAAAGGCCTCATTTTTGTGCCATTTTGTGCAAGTTTCGAGACTTTGGTGTTTGGGCCTCTTCACCACTGAAATCTTGAGGGATTTCAGTGGTGGGGATGGTGCCTTGAAAGGCCTCATTTTTGTGCCATTTTGTGCAAGTTTCGAGACTTTGGTGTTTGGGCCTCTTCACC
>JAPPVO010006147.1:0-33622 GCA_030407325.1 Camellia japonica | reverse complement strand
AAAAATATATATATAAGTCCAATTAGTGCAATTTTGATAATTTATATTAAAAAAAGTTAAATTTGATTAAATGAGATTAAATGAGTTATGACGTACTTTTCTTGTTATGAAAATATACAAATTTAAAAGTTATAATTAAGATGAATATACATTTTTATTATTAAATGTAAAGTGAAGTGATATTAACAATAATTAATATGATGTTTTTATTATTAATCCAATAATTTAAGTAACATTTCTTTTGATTTCAATTTCATAACTAAAAATACAATATGAATATAATACACATATAGATTTCTAGTATTTAAGAATAAGAAGGTTTCAAAATATTTTCAAACTTTCATCATTTTCTTTTAATTTTTTTTAATCTAATTTGATTTTAAATTTGAATACATTTTTTTGATTTTATATGAATTACTTTAACTTTTTCATTAAATTTTTATTAATTTTTAAAAGAATTTCATTCTTATCCCAAATTTTTTTTTTCTTTTCACCAATTTTGATGAAAAAAAAATAATTTTCAACATTTCATCGTTTTAAATTTTTATCAAATTATAATTTGATAAAAAAAAATATTAAGGGTTGAAGATTCTCTTAATCAGAATTATAGTAAAATAACATCTTGAAATGGTCAAAGTTTGAGTATGTGGTTGGTTAAAATATATAATTTATTTAATTCTTTTCTCATGTTTGCATAAAAATAGACACTTATGACTGCATTATTATAAGTCAGATTATGGAAAAAATTTTGAGGTGTCAAACATTTTCTATTTGTAAATATCCTACATATTGAAAAAAAAAAAAAAGTGTAACTTTTGGATATGTATTTATTAGTTTTGTTTTATGAACATAAACAATTGATGTTTTAATTTAAAAATTAAAAAATAAATTGGATTTTTTAGAGATAAAATAAGTCATCTAACTCTTCTATACACTATTTAAGGTGGATTATTTAATCACATAAAAAAATAGAAATTATATTTAGAGATTATCCTTATATATTATGATATTATATAAAACTATAGCTGTAATAAAATAACTATAATATATATGAAAAGTTATATTAAGCTTCCATTTTCAATTAATTGAATTATAATTAACAAACTAACAAATAACTGTAATTGTATAATGGGATGGAAAGAGGATAAAAATAAATAACACAATGATATTTAAAAATTTTAAATTTACCTAATGTTATAGTAAAATCTTGAATTCTCAATAAATTTTCACATTTTCTATAAAATAAAAGGAAAAAGGTTGAAACCATTTTTTCCTTGACCCCCACCACCCCCAATGCATTGGGATTGTCCAACTTTTTGTTTTTTGTTTTTTTTTTTTTAACCTCCCATCACTCATTGAAAAGGGGGATCTCTATCATTTCTGAAAACAAAATGATAATAAAAAATAAAAAATTTTGATATCGATTTTTTTACTTCAATTTTATGGTCTTCATTGAAGAAAACAAAATCCGATCAAAATTATTGACACAGAACGGACAAAGATACTTCGATTGCAATCATAATCACTAATAATTCTTCTCCACCATGCAAACCTGTAAGCAAACACATAAACTTCACTAAAACCGAAACCAAAACCAAAACCAAACCAATAGCAAAGAAAGAAAATCACACATGAAAAAAAATAAAATTAAAAAACAAATAAATTTATGGAATGAGAAAATATTACCTCCAACAACTTAGACCTCACCTAATCCAATCAGTTAGCTCATCTGCCAGTGACCGCGTAGTCTAGGAGTTAGGATGACTAATCAGATTATTCTTTAAATAAGACTTAAAAATTGATTAATTCGTCTCATTAAGTGATTTAAAATATTGATAGATATACATAAGAAAAATAAATAATTATATTACTAAATCATAATTCAAATTTAGATATTGTCATATTTTTTTGAGATCCATATCTAAATTCTTATCCTTTTTTTTTTTTTTTTTTTGTGGTTTCTATTTTTTTTTTTCAATTTATTTAAGATGGAGCTATGGGTTTCTATTTTTTTTTTTCAATTTAATTTATCTATGATTTCTATTTGTTTTTAATTATTAAGTTATGATGTGAGTTAGATATGTGATAGACATGTGGGTTTTATTGATTTAAAGTATGATGGTGGGAGACATTTTCAAATTAGATTTGTTTAGATAAACTTTAAAGATTTTTAAAATTTAAAATTAGATATTGAGATGCAAAAGAAAGATTTTAACTAAATAAATAAAAATCAAATTTATTAATTTTATTTGTTTGTATATCTGATTATTAGTTTTTTTTTGGTTATGTTATAATGTAATATATAAGATATAGATAGATATTCACAACTTTCATGAAAAATATTATCTGATTTTTTAAGAAAGAGAGAATGCAGACAAGTTTTAATATTTTTTTTTTAGAAATCGGTGAGAGAGATTAGGATGGAGAGATTATGAAATATTTTTGTTATCTTTCCATTTGAAATTCATAAATCAAAGGATAATTATTATCTCTAAAATAATTAAATAAATAAACCAGTCAATAGTTTTTTTAAAATCTTTTTATAAATTCAAAAATCAATAATTTTAGAAAATTGATTAATTTGTCCGTGATTTAAAATTTTGATAGATATACATCAAAAAAATAGATAATTATATTATTAAATCATAATTCAAATTTAGATATTGTTATATCTTTTTGAGATTCATATCTAAATTCTTATCTTCTTTATTTTTGTGTGGTTTCTACTTTTTTTTTTTTTTCAATTTATTTTAGATAGAGTTGTGGGTTTTTATTTTTATTTTTAAAATATTTAATTTATCTGTGGTTTCTATTTATTTTTAATTATTATTATTTAGGTAAATTATTATGCGAGTTAAATATATGATAGATATGCGAGTTTTATTGATTTAAAATATGATAGTGGGAGATATTTTCAAATCAAATTTGTTTAGATAGACTTTATAGATTTCTAAAATTTAAAATTGGATATTGAGAGGCAAAAGAAATATTTTAACTTAATAAATAAAAATCTAATTTATTAATTTTATTTGTTTATATATCTTATTTTTAGTTTTTTTTTTTTTTTGTTATGTTATAATATAATATTTAAAATATAGACAGATACCCATAACTTTCATGAAAAATATTATCTGATTTTTTGGAGGAGAGAAAAGGAATGCAAGATTTAAATTTTTTTTTTTCAAAATTGGTGAGAGAGATTATGATGAAGAGATTATGAAATATTTTTGTTATCTTCCCATTATTATTTCTAAAATAATTAAATAAATAAAACAACCAATAGGTTTTTTTAATTTATTTTATAAATTGAAAAATCTATAATTTTAGAATGAGAGTTAGGAGCTTTTAGGAGGCTAGCTTCTCATTAGAAACTCCATTTTTTTTATATAATATATAGATAGATATAGACATAGATATTTATATTTATTTTAGATATTTTTTAATATACAATTTATTTTTTTAGATTTTTATAAAAATAATTTAACAATTCCATCACTAACCATAGTGTATGGAAGAAGTTGAAAAGGGTGTTGCAATAACTATGAGAGAAGTCAAAGGCTTGGGAGTTGGGAGAAGTCAATAAATGCGGAAGTTATTTTGTTTTTTAAATCAAAAAATTAAAAAATTAAGATTGGCATATTAAAGCTCTTACAGGGCTTATGGATTAAAAACCCCATTTTCCTTATATAATACTAGCATATCACCCGTGCTATGCACGGATTGTGTTTATAATTATCTATATATGTGAATTGCGATTTTTAAATGTTTTTTTTTTAAATGCCTTCTTTTTTTCCTTTTTTATGTTATATTAAAGTTTAATATTTTGACAATAATCATATGTGTTAGACTTTTCAAGAAATTAAATGTCTCTTTTGTTTTTATTGTATTATATTAAAGTTTAATATTTTGATAATAATCATATGCGTTGGACTTTTCAAGAAATTTTTTTTATGCTTTTTCTTAATGCATTAAAGTGTTATTATGAGGAATAATAATCATATGTGTTGGGACTTTTCAAGGAATTCATATGTGTTGGATTTCAAAGAATTTTTTTTATGCTTGTTCTTAATGCATTAAAGTGTTACTATGAGGGTAAGACTTGGGGGTTGGGAGAAGTTAATAAATGTTAAGGTTTTTTTTTTTTTTTAAATCAAAAAAATCAGGAAATTTAGATTGGAAGATTGGAACTCCCACAAGACTTGGGATTAAAAATCACTTTTTACTTAATATATAGTATAGATGGTTGAGAAGACCTAAAAAAAAAACCCATAAATTCAAGATACTAGTTTTTTTATTGTTTGGGTGAAATCTTGACGCAGGTCTGAGGCAGCCAATTAGATTTTGTTGTGTTTTTGTATCTTAGCTGACCAAATCTACTTCAAATTAGTAATTTTTAAATTCATTATTAAGAAAATTTTGAAGAACCTATCTGGAATTATCCAGTCATCCATTGTTTGGTAATTTAGCTGCAAGGCTATGCTCCATGTAAATTTTTAATTGTTTTGACGTTTGACTTTTTTGTTAGTTTTTATAATTGGTAATCCCGTTTGGTAAAAAAATTTTCAGTTGTAATTTTATTCACTCTTTTGTTTTAGTAAGGATGTGATTGTTTAGATGCGAATCTAATCCAAATTGTGTCTATGCAGAGGAATTTGTGATCTTGATCCTTTCATGTTTGCCATTTTGCGGGTTATGTATGAGGATCGAGCTGCTCAGTCAGCTCGCTGGGTCCAAGGGGCAGTGCCCCATCACAGATTTGGGGCAGCACCCGGGCGGGGTTGAGAGGCAACGCCCTTGAAGCAAAAAACAAAACAACAACAATACATCAGCATTGTGGATTTAACGTTGGGCAAGACAATTCCGAGATAAAGACAGTGGTGGAAGATGCACATTGGGGTCGGTTTAATTTGGGCGTGAATTCCCTAGGTAATGAGGATACACATGTGTAATTCCTTTTTGTCTTCTTAGTGGATTGTTTTGTGGCTTTGGCCGTGATTTTTTTTTATCATAATTGCAGGCGCTCTAATTATAATTTTTTCACGTTAAATCGTTATGTCAATTTGTCTTTAATTATTTGATTGAGATTATTGTTCATTCACTACGTCAAAATTGGTCTTTCATAGCAGTTTCAAAAATGGCGGTAAAAAGATAGCAATTAAAGATCTTTATTATTGATGGTAAATAAACTGCCATTAAAAATTTATTACTAACGGCAGTTATAAAAAATGGCCAATAAAGGGTGTGTAATGACGACCAAAAAAAGCATATTATGGACAATGAAGTTGAAGGGTCATTCTTTTAAGGCAGTTGTTTGAAGACTGCCGTAAAAAACTTCCGTGTTTTCCTAACACTATGTTTGGATTGAGTGATTTGGAGAGAAAAGAAAAGAAAAGAAATGGAGATATATGTATTTCTCTTATTTGTTTGGACAATTTAAGTGGAGAGAAATGGAAAGAAATAGAGAGAAACTTTTTTCTTTTTTAACCCTCATTTTCAATCTTTCCAAAAGTTGAGAGATTGAGAGACAAAAGAAATCAACATATTCTTATATTTTTATAATATCAATTTTATCCTTGAAAAAATAAAAAAAATAAAAGAAATAAAATGATTGACACCCATGTCCTCAATGGCTTTTCGTATAAAAATGTTATTTTGGTAATATAACATAAAACAGTTTTTTTTTTTTTTTTTTTTTTTTTTTTTTTTTTTTTTTTTTTTCTCTTATGAAATCTAACCAAATAAAAATTGAGAGAAATCACAATCATTTCTTCCATTTTATTTCTTACTTATCCAAAAAAAATTGAGAAAAATCACAATCATTTATTTTATTTTCTCTTATAACTTAAATAATATATATATTTTTTTTCTTTCAAAGTTTCCAAACATAGTGTAATTCCCGCTCCAAAAAACATTGGGTTCCCTCCAATTAATTTGTTAGACGACATCGGTGTCCCGTCTATTTGATGTAGAACAAGTAGCCGAAGACTTCTTGGAACAATTGGATCGACAAAAGGCAAGAAAGATGTAGAACAAAATTCTATAATTTTTATATTTCTTAATTTTATTATTTAGAATTAGGTTTTTGACTAGGATTTTAAATTGTTTAGAACTTTTAGTCTCTTAGGTTTCCTAGTTCTCTTAGGTTTCTTAATTTGTGTTGATTTAAGTTTCTTAGTTTATTTTGGAATCACTTTTCCTACAAGTATTAGGTTTAGTCTATTATAAATAAGCCTACAAGCATATGTAATTTTCATTCATTCAATAATATTTTAAAGAGTTTTTCTTCTATCTCCTTGTGGATTCAAGGGTGTTCTTGTGGATTCAAGAATTCTCGTCTACTAGAACGATATCTAGTCTCGTGTGATTTATTCCGCTGCGTCAAGTGGTATCAGAGCAAGGATTCACCTGGCTCAATGGCACAAGACAGAGTAGATCCTGCAAACCCTACTGGCGGTGATCGTGGGGTCGAGGCCCTGTGGGTAGCATATGAGAAACAGCAAGAGCAGTTGAATGAAATTCGTGATCTGCTTATTGGCCTGAATCTCAATGCCAACAACAGGCCACCAATGGTTGATAGGGTCCGTGCTGGGGGAGTTGCCCAAGGCCAACCTGTTAACCAGAACAGAGTGCGCACCGAAGGATTTGCCCGAGGTCAACCTGTTCAGAATGCTCATAGACGTCCCCTTCGTTGTCCATTTGATAGTGAGGAGGAGTCTGAACCAGAGTTTGAACCACTTCCAGCCAACTATCAACCCCGAAGGCAACAACAACAAGGGTTCGATGAGTACCGAATGAAGATAGATCTTCCCCAGTTCAATGGAAATCTACATATTGAGGATTTTCTTGACTGGCTTTCAGAGGTGGAGCGATTTTTTGGGATGATGGATGTTCCAGAATCAAAGATGGTGAAATTGGTGGCGTACAAACTAAAGGAGGTGCTGCGGTATGGTGGGATCAATTGCAAAAAAATAGGCATCGACAAGGAAAAGAATTTGTACGGACTTGGCGTCGGATGAAACAACTCCTCCAAGACAGATTTTTACCACCAGATTATGATCAATACTTGTTTCAGTTGTACCAAAATTGCAACCAAGGAAGCCGATCTGTATTTGATTATACAACTGAATTTTGTCGACTTTCAGATCGTAATAATCTGAATGAGACCGAAGGACAGCGTGTAGCCCGATATCTCAATGGGTTAAAATTAACCATTCGAGAGAAGATGGGGCTATCAGTAGTGTGGACTGTGGATGAAGCACATAATATGGCTCTCAAAGCCGAGCTAATGGAGCGCAAGACAACCTATTCTGGATATCGTCGGAACTTTCCTGATTCATCGTTTCCCACTAGGGAAAAAGGAAAAGGGGCTGGCCAACCAACAGTTCCAGTAAATCAGCAAAGGGGTACCGCTGGTGGAGGAGGAAACCAGATGACTGGGTCAAGTAGCAGAGAGGCACCTCGAAACACAAATCCTTATGCCAAACCAACAACGGATAAGTGTTATAGATGTGGTACACCTGGCCATCGCTCTAATGTCTGCCCAAAAAGAAGGACTGCTAATTTAGTTGAAGAAGAAGATGAAATTGGAGATAATGGAGATGCAGAACATGAGGGTGATCAGTATGAAGGTGCTGAACTTGCCAGAGAAGAAGGAGAACGAGTCAACTGTGTAGTTCAAAGGGTTCTATTTACACCAAAAACTGAGGACCTCAGTCAACGTCACAGTATTTTTCGCTCTTGTTGTACCATAAATCAAAAGGTGTGTGACCTTATTGTGGACAGTGGAAGTTGTGAAAATTTTGTGGCTAAACGATTGGTAACACACCTGAACTTGTCTCCTGAACCACACCCCTCTCCCTACAGTATTGGCTGGATCAAAAAAGGACCTGCTGTCAAAATAACCGAAGTATGTAAGGTACCTATTTCTATTGGCAAACATTATAAATCCGATGTATTATGTGATGTGGTTGATATGGATGCTAGTCATGTATTACTTGGAAGACCTTGGCAATTTGATGTGGATATTACATTTAGAGGGCGAGACAACACTTATGTGTTCAATTGGGGGTCTCATAAAATTGCTATGAGTCCCTTAAAGCAACACACAGTGCCTCCGAAAGTCGAAGCGAAGTCTTTCCTCACTATAACCAATTCAGAGGCCGAGTTTGTGGCAGATGCGAAAACTTCACAAGAGTTATATGCTATGGTTGTGAAAACAATGGTACCTGTGGCCAAGGAGAACACAGTCACACCAATCCCTCAGAAAATTCAACCATTGTTGGAGGAATTCCAAGAGCTTACTGCTGACGAGTTGCCAGATGAACTTCCACCCATGAGGGACATTCAACATCAGATTGATTTCATACCAGGAGCAAGTCTGCCAAACCTACCACACTATAGAATGAGTCCAAAAGAGGGTGAGATCCTGCGGGAGAAAGTCGAAGAATTGCTGCGAAAGGGACTTATTCGTGAAAGCCTAAGTCCATGTGCTGTTCCGGCATTATTAACGCCAAAGAAAGATGGAAGTTGGCGAATGTGTGTAGACAGCCGAGCCATTAACAAGATTACCATCAAGTATAGATTTCCCATTCCCCGATTAGATGACATGTTGGACATGCTAGAAGGATCAAAGTGGTTTTCAAAGATCGATCTGCGAAGTGGGTACCATCAAATTCGAATCCGTCCTGGGGATGAATGGAAAACAGCATTCAAGACTAAGGATGGTTTGTATGAATGGTTGGTTATGCCATTTGGCCTTTCTAATGCTCCTAGCACCTTCATGCGAGTGATGCATCAAGTATTACGATCTTTCACTGGGAAATTTGCCGTGGTTTATTTTGATGACATATTAATCTACAGTAAATCAGAGGAGGACCACATGGCCCATTTACGAGAGGTGTTGACAGCACTGGAGGTAAGCAAGTTGTACATTAACCTTAAGAAGTGTAGTTTCCTGACAAGTAGTTTGCTGTTCTTGGGTTATGTGGTTAGTTCAGATGGCATTCATGTGGACCAAGAGAAGGTTCGAGCCATCCAAGAGTGGCCAACACCCAAGACTGTTAGTGATGTTCGGAGTTTCCATGGGTTGGCTACGTTTTATAGGCGTTTCATTCGAAGTTTCAGCACTATTGTGGCACCAATAACAGAGTGCATGAAGAAAGGAAAATTCTGTGGGATGATGATGCAGAAGAGAGCTTTTTGCTAATCAAAGAGAAGTTGTGCACTGCACCAGTGCTAGCTTTGCCCAGTTTTGAGAAGATTTTTGAGGTAGAGTGTGATGCCAGTGGCGTGGGCATTGGGGCTGTCCTATCTCAAGAACATAAACCAGTGGCCTTTTTCAGTGAAAAATTAAGTGAAGCTCGGCAAAAGTGGAGCACTTACGACCAAGAATTTTATGCAGTGGTTCGAGATTGAAGCATTGGGAACACTACCTGATACAGAGAGAGTTTGTGTTGTATACTGATCATCAAGCCTTAAAGTTTATCAACAGCCAGAAGCACCTAGATAACATGCATGTAAGATGGTCTACTTTCCTTCAGAAATTTCCTTTTACTATTCGCCACAAATCAGGGGTTTTGAATCGAGTCGCGGATGCCTTGAGTCGACGGGCTAGTTTATTAGTCACGTTGACACATGAGATTGTGGGTTTTGAGTTCCTGAAAGAACTTTATCCTGATGATGATGACTTCAAGGAGATATGGGCAAAGTGTATTCAAAGACAACCAGTCACTGATTTCCACATCACTGATGCCTATCTATTTCGCGGAAATCGCTTATGCATTCCCCGTAGCTCTTTGCGAGAGAAACTAATTCGAGATCTCCATGGTAGTGGCTTAAGTGGACATTTGGGCAGGGACAAGACTATCGCAAGTATGGAAGAACGATATTTCTGGCCTCAGTTGAAGCGAGATGTTGGCAATTTTGTGAGGAAGTGCTACATTTGTCAAGTATCCAAAGGGCAGTCTCAGAATACTGGTCTCTATATGCCTCTACCTGTTCCTAACAGCATATGGGAAGACTTGTCGATGGACTTTGTGTTAGGACTCCCTCGTACCCAACGTGGAGTTGATTCTGTGTTCGTAGTGGTTGACAGGTTTTCAAAGATGGCACATTTTATTCCTTGTCGAAAGACTTCAGACGCCTCTCATGTGGCTCGATTATTCTTTCGAGAAGTAGTTCGTTTGCATGGAGTCCCTCAATCCATTACCTCAGATCGTGATGTCAAGTTCCTTAGCCACTTCTGGGTGACTTTATGGAAGATATTTAACACAGCCTTGAATCGTAGTTCAACCGCGCATCCTCAAACAGATGGTCAAACAGAGGTGACTAATAGGACTTTGGGCAATTTGGTTCGCAGCATTTGTGGAGACAAACCAAAGCAATGGGATCTTGCTTTGCCTCAAGCAGAATTCGCATATAATAGCGCAGTTCACAGTGCCACAGGAAAGTCACCATTCTCTCTGGTGTATGTCACGCCTCCAAAACATGCAGTTGATTTGCTCCGTTTGCCTCGGGGTCCAGAAGTGAGTACTGCCGCCGAAACCATGGCCAAACAAGCCCAAGCAGTACAAGAAGAAGTACGACAGAAGTTGGAGGAAACAAATACCAAATATAAGGCAGCTGCAGACAACCATCGGCGCTCCAAACTGTTCAAGGAAGGAGATTTAGTAATGGTGTATTTGCGCAAAGATAGATTTCCAGTTGGCACATTCAACAAATTGAAGCCTCGCAAGTATGGTCCATATAGGGTGTTAAAGAAAATCAATGACAATGCTTATGTGATTGAGCTACCAGATGACATGAAGATTTCCAAGACTTTTAATGTAGCTGATTTATATGAGTATCATGCTGAAGAACCCCTCTATCCAGAATCGAACTCGAGGTCGAGTTCTCTCCGAGAAGAAGGGACTGATGTAGAACAAGTAGCCGAAGACTTCTTGGAACAATTGGATCGACAAAAGGCAAGAAAGATATAGAACAAAATTCTATAATTTTTATATTTCTTAATTTTATTACTCCCTCTGTCCCAAAATATTAGTCCCTTATTCCATTTTTCATTGTCCCAAAATATTAGTCCCTCTTTAAAAATCAAGTACAAAAATAATATAAATTTCCTATTTTGCCCTTCTTTTAAATTAATAAACAATATAAAAAGTACAATTATGACATTGATATTCCCAAAAAATATACTATCAAAAGGATAATTTTGGAAAATCAACTTTTTTCAAATGCAATAATTGTACTACCAAAAAAAGTTGGATTCCCCAAAAGGGACTATTATTTTGGGACGGAGGGAGTATTTAGAATTAGGTTTTTGACTAGGATTTTAAATTGTTTAGAACTTTTAGTCTCTTAGGTTTCCTAGTTCTCTTAGGTTTCTTAATTTGTGTTGATTTAAGTTTTTGGAATCACTTTTCTTACAAGTATTAGGTTTAGTCTATTATAAATAAGCCTACAAGCATATGTAATTTTCATTCATTCAATAATATTTTAAAGAGCTTTTCTTCTATCTCGTTGTGGATTCAAGGGTGTTCTTGTGGATTCAAGAATTCTCGTCTACTAGAACGATATCTAGTCTCGTGTGATTTATTCCGCTGCGTCACTATTACCTATTTCGAAAAATGTTTTGGAGCTCTAAATTTTGAGCTCTAAAGGTAACTCTAATGAGTTGACAGTGAGCTTCACTCACAGTAATGTGATGTGATATTTTGATTTTGGTTATTTTGATTTTATTTTTTTTATTTATTATCATGTCATTAGGGGTTGTTTGGGGTGTCCTAAATAAGTGCACTTTTTGTCTTTTTGGACTAAAAAATTGAGGTTGAAAATATAGATGTTTGTGTTAACTTTTTGACTTTTTATGGAAAAATGTGTAATAAAAAATTGTAAAAATTGATTTGTAGGGAAAAATTCGAATTGGGAATTGTGCAACCGTAATTGTTGACTTTTGGTAAATAGTATTAACTTTTTAACTTTTTAAATAACTTTTTAACTTTTTAACTTTTTTAAAAGATCCCAAACTTGGCCTTAGTATTCTATAAGAGCACCAAAATTAATGATATGAATCATTGATGTACCTATTTCTCCTAATTGATTAGTGTTTCCCTTATATCTAAAGTTCTGAAAGAGGCTTGCTATTGGAGGTAGTCAACGAAGAGTCACGAGTGAAGCTTCAGCATCGGAGGTCGTTCGAAGTACCATTGTCGCACTGCAGCACCATCGTCGGAGGTAAGAGTCCTTTGCCTACCTTCTGATTCCCCTATTAGCTTCATTTTATTCACTCTTTGTTGTTGTTGCCTCCATTAGTTTTCTTTTTCCATGTTTTCCCCTCTCCTTCTGTTTATATTGCCATTCCTTCTACCTTTTTTGATGGTGTTTCTACTAGGCCATGAGTGATTAGAGAAAGGGTAATGTCATTTTAGGGTTGTTTCAATGAAAGCAAGAATCAACTATACATTTTTAAAATCCCCCTCTTATTATTAGTTTATACATATATATGTATATGTATATGTATATATTGGTTAACAAAGATGAAAGAAGCGAAAATAGACAAACCCAGAAATAAAAATAGAGTTTTTTAGAGAGATTTTTGTGGGTCTCTTTTCACTAAAGAAATTTTACAGAGTTTTGATGAGCAAAAAAATGCTTGACCTCGTATTATTAATTATTGAAATTCATATATGTTGTGCTTTTGTATGTTTAAATTGTGAATTTTAGTGGCACTCACCACCTGTTTGATAAAATGTCTATTATGTCTTGTACTTGTTAAACCTGTAATATATATATATATATATATTTTTGATAACTCAGGTATCCTCAACCCGCTAATTTTAAGGGAAGTCAGGACTAATCCTGAGGGCCCTGAAGTTAACGACCGGCCAAACCTCCAGTGGCCCCAAGGGGTGGCTTGAACTCGAGACCTGTGGATTTTATCCTCCAGACTTTACCATTCGGCGACTTACCTTGGGGTTTTAAACCTGTAATATATGTTTGGTTTTAAAGGTTTGTTTGGGCTAATGGATCATATATTTAGTCATTTGCATGTATTCTTTCTAAAAATTTTAAAATTTATTAGGCTCTGGCGAAAAGATGATCTTCTAGGCTCTTATTGGGCACGTATTCATATATCAATAGACATTGTATCCCTCTTTTCCCATCCGCAGAACAGTATCCTAGAAGTTTTAGAAGCTTAGGGTGATCGAGAACACCGAGAAATTGAACTTCAGCAAGCCATTGTTTATACCGTACGTGAGAAAAATGAAACAAGAGAGAATGAGAGAGTAAATCACTTTATATTTTTTAAAATCACAAATGGGCAGTTCATGCAAATGGCATAGTCCTCTGCATGTAAGACATTGCCCATGACTGCTCCCACCAACTGACCATATCTGACCAAAGCTTCCAAACCAATCGACAAAATAATAATACATGATCCACTGGTTCTCCCTCTGTTTTGCAGAACAAACACTAAGTGTTGACATTGGTATCTAACACCCCAATCCTTTTCAAGAACACTGAGATTTTAACTATTCCTTTCAAAGCTAGCCAACTAAAGAATTGCATTTTTGGGGGTGCTATGCTTTCCATGTGAAACCTCTAGCTCGATTGAGTTATCGCCGCTTACACACACATTTTGAAAGTAAAATATGCTGGTTTACCATATTATGTTACTAAAAGTGGACATTGATTAAGAGTACAAGCATGGTCTCGTCGAAAATTTTATAAATGGTTCAATGGAATTATTTTTGGTTGGATATATCATGTGGTCTCTCTAGCTGGGGAAAAACATTCATCATTGAGGGATGATTCATTTCCCACGCCCAATGTAGACCATGTTGCTGGTTATCCAAATTTCTCATTATTTAGGTGCGTGTGTGTGGCTTGCTGAAAATTTCATTAAAGTTGAGCTGTTGTGTAGAGTCTTCCGTCATTTGTGTCTGCCTTTTTCTATTTTCTATTTATTCTTTATTCATTATTTGTACTTTAGGATTTGTGTATGTCAAGAATTAATGTCAACTTTTTTTTTTGTTTAAAAAAATAAAATTAAAAATTAAGTGTAAAGCAGTAACTCTAGTAGGATGAATATTTTGTTGTTGCATCTCCTCTATCTTCATTGCCACTTGTGCCTGTATGTCATGGTGAAGAACAAGATATTAACCTTAGGAAGTCTGAAATAGACAAGATTGGATATCCTACTTTGATAAAGCCAACTCATGGAGGTGGAGGGAAGGTGTGACGATTGTTGAGTTCCCTCTGAACATTTTTCTGATACTGTCTTGAATATGGGAGGTGTAACGCCCCAAAATAATTTGACATGAACTACCCACAACTGATCAACATTCACTTAACAATAACAATAATCTGCCCATCTTTACATAATTAAATTAGAGTCCTTACAAAGGTTTTACATGCGGGTATACATTCATCGATACAAAGCATATGAATCTATAGCATGTAAAGCATCCATTCTCAAAAACAATACACTGCCCTTAAGGGCTTACATCTTCCAAGGCATAAGCCTGGTTACACAAAAGTGGTCACTCGGACCCAAACCAAAATAGCCCTTGGCTTTACAATTAATCACAACAAAATAAGAGTGTACTACTCTTCTCAAAATACTTCCACGCCCTCAATTCGGCAGGATCACCACATCTTTACCTGCACCAAAATCCATAGGGGTGAGCATATAGCCCAGTAGAGAAACCTTAACAAAGTATGTACATCTGTGCAAGATTCACAATATTTTATGTAAATGCATATGTTATGCCATGCCATTTGAAGGAAAACTCATACTGTGCTTTTCTTGAAAATCACCATGCTTTCAGTCAACATTTATACAACCTCATTAATTTCCCACACTCCCAATTTTAAATCAAAAGGGGACGGTGAATACATCTCTGGTAGTCCCTAGGTTGGTGTCTACAAGTAGGCTCAACAAGCACTACCAAACTGTCATTTTTACCGGTGCTAATCGGAAGGCTCGACACCTATCCACGCGGTTTTCTAGTCTTTCACCAAGGACACTCAGGCCATCTTATCAAATACAACTACACCCCCTATCCGGACTTACCACATATTTACCCCTTTAACATTCTCATAATTCTTATTACAATATAACCTTTCTCAATGTACATGTTTTCCAAAACTCATGCCATGATGTATAGAAATGACAAAATTTACATGAAGATATGATGCAATAATAACATTCCATAGCCTTTCTTCCTTTATCTTCCTCAATACCATTACACAATTAATCACATGTTCCACCGGTGTCAATTAACACGTAGCATTAGCTCATTATTATACATATTTCATAACATTCTAGTCGTTCCATGATTATGTGAGACTTTCAATATCAATCTCCGAGTTTTCAATTCTCAAAGTCAATAGTGTTCAATAACTATCTTCTCACAATAAACTATTTTTCCATGTCACTAGCAACAATCTTAAAAGTAAATTCCTCATTCTCATATATCAAGGAAATTATCATTTTCTTACCAAATATAAACTCCATACTCACACACCCATTTAAACCTGTGTTACATGGACTCGCCACTTTGGGGCGAAGTACCCGTGTCGACACGACACGACACGACACGGGTGCGGGTGTGGGATCTGTGTCGGATTCGTCTATTCTCTATCGGACACGGCTCACAGCAAAAGAAATGAAAGAGGTGAGAAAAGAGATAACCTGGTCGAATGATCCCGTCGAAGCTCCATCCGGTCATTCCAGTCGCAGATCGAAGCTCCGTCAGTCGATCAAACAGCCGAACACCCCCAGACGACTCTCTCTCTCTCTGTCGCTTTCTCTCTCTCCCTCGCGATCGCAATCGCGATCGATCGATCGATCGCTTCCTTCGCTGCGCTTCTCTCCCTCTCTCTCTCTCTCGTCCCTGTCTCTTGATTCAGATCTATATGCGTATATATCTATATAATCTATATGCGTATATATCTATATAAAATAATAATAGTTAATACCTATTATTATAATAACTATAATAATAATACCTATTATAACTATTTTCTATATCCATTCGTATATATCTATATAAAATAATTCGTATATATCTATATAAAATAATAATAATTAATAACTGTTATTATTATAATAACTATAATAATAATAATTATTATTATTATATATTATATAATAATTATTGTATAACATATAATATATTTAATAATAGTTAATAACAATTATTATTATATATTATATAATAATTATTGTATAACATATAATATATTTATAAGATAATATATACTTATATATATTAATAAAAATAAATAAACACATATATGTAAAATAATTATTTGTTATTTATATAATATAACTCATCTTAATAACTATATTTAAAATATATATATATTTAACGTATCCCCGTACCCGTATCCAAATTTGGATACATATCCACGTATCCTTAATTTTTAATTTTGAAGTGTCCGACCCCTAGATACGCACCCGCACCCGATCCTCGTACCCGCGTCCGTGTAACTTAGATTTAAACACAAGAAATGATATTTTACTCCATGGATTCCCATGTTTTCACAAAAAGCCCCAATTTCTAGGTTTTCATAAAATCTAAACATTTTTCATCTTCTTTATGAACTCTCTCCATACATATCAATCTCAATCTACAAGGTTCCACACTTCTCAAATATTCTTTAAAAGAAGATGAGATGGGTTTTTCTTTAAGCAAAATCAACAATTTCTTGAGCCCTAGGCTCCATTTTCGAAATACATAGAGGGTTTCACAAAAATCAACAAGAAACTTGCATAAATACACATATAACTCAAAAGAAATCCTACCTCAAAGCTTGGTGAAGAAATGGAGATGGTGAGAGAGAAGAAACCCTAGAAATCCAAGTTGCCAAAGCTCTAACCCCACCACACAATGTTGCTCTTGCTTGTACACCCAAAATAGAGAGGTGTTAGAATATTTTATGTTAGTGTGTTAGGTGTTAGAATATTTTATGTTAGTGTGTTAGGTGTTAGAATATTTTATGTTAGTGTGTTAGGTGAGTGTAGTGTGGTAGGTAAGTGTGTTAGTAGTGTGTTAGTATATTCTCTTCCTCTCCTATATATAGGAGAGTCATTGTAGTCATTATATATCAATCAAACATCAATCAATAAATACACAATTTGTTCTCTCTCTATATTTCTCTCTTTATTTATACATTAAATTTTACATGGTATCAGAGCAGGTTTAGCACCTATTATTTTCGTTTCACCGGCGGGCGGCAATCTCGCCTTGGCCGCCCGCCGGACCTCAAGCCTCTCCACAGGCACTGTCTTCCTAGCAGAATCCTGGCGATTTGGGTCTTCGTACATTAGAACCTGACTGACATAAGGCCATATCCTGGTCTCAATTTCTGAGTTGTCCTCAGTGGCAACATACTGCTGCAACATAACTGCTCCTTCAATATCTGCTACCACCATAGTGTGGCCAGGAATTGAGACTCCAAAGGACAATAATCACAGAATCTCCTCGGAGGAACATCTTGCTAATGAACCGATCTTTATTAACTGGGTGGGCTTTCTTCTTGCCTTTCCCAGTCTTCGGTACCTCTGTCCACATCTCTCTAACATTTTCCAGCACCATGTTGCAGTGCCGATCAAATGCTCTCACACGGCCCAGAAGTTTTTTGTTGTTCCTGCAGTTGATAAGCACCTGTGTGTTATTTTTAACACTCATCATCAGAACAGAAAGAGGTCCAGTGCTGAATTCCTCTTCTTCAGTCTTGGCAGTGGCATCCTCTTCCATTGGACGACTCATATTGAATCAGACCAAAGAACCTAACAAGGTTAGGGTTTAGAGCTCTTTCTGCTTCAAGTCCACTCACACCGGGGTTCAATCAATGGGATATCATCTGTGCAAAACCCATTATTGACATCCATTAATGAGTCAAATGGGCCTTCTATGTTTATGTCTTCCTCTTTTCTTTGTGTTTGGCTCTTCAGTAATGGATGACTCAAATGATGTCTCTATTCACTGTTTTGACCCACTGCCACTTCAGAGATTTTATTTATTGATTGATGTTTGATTGATATATGATGACTACAATGACTCTCCTATATATAGGAGAGGAAGAGAATATACTAACACACTACTAACACACTTACCTACCACACTACACTCACCTAACACACTAACATAAAATATTCTAACACCTAACACACTAACATAAAATATTCTAACACCTAACACACTAACATAAAATATTCTAACAGCCCCCCTCAAACTCCAGGGGGATTGGAACCAACCAACTTGAGTTTGGAGAGAGTAACAAAACAGGAAAATAAAATGACAAATAAAATAAAAATGGATAGGAGACACTATATGGTCGTGTCAGACCGTTGTAGAAGACAGTTTATGGGGTCATGTCGGACCGTTGTAGAAAACAGTTTACTGGGTCATGTCGGACCGTTGTAGAAAACAGTTTATTGGGTCATGTCGGACTGTTGTAGAAAACAGTTTACTGGGTCATGTCGGACCGTTGTAGAAGACACTATAAACAGTTTACTAGGTCATGTCGGACCATTGTAGAAAACACTATATGGCTGTGTCGAACCGTTGTAGCAGATAACCGAAATCAATGTCGGGACAGTTTACAGAGTCTTGTCGGACCCATATAGGAGCTAACCGGAATCAAAGTCGGGACAGTTTATAGAGTCTTGTCGGACCCATATAAGAGCTAACCGGAATCAAAGTCGGGACAGTTTACAGAGTCTTGTCGGACCCATATAGAAGCTAACCGGAATCAAAGTCGGGACAATTTACCAAGTCTTGTCGGACCCTCAAAAGGCGTGCCCAATCTTATCAAAAGGCGTGCCATCAAAAAGCGTGCCATCAAAAGGCGTGCCATCAAAAGGCGTGCCATCAAAGGTGTGCCTGACAGCCATCAAAAGTCGAGCCATCAAAAGGCGCGCCGATTTGTCGTCTGGCGATGAGAGGCGCGTAAGGCGCGTGTCTGCCTTGCCTATTTAAACCAAGGCGAGGCTGCAGCTGATGCAGAACAAACCAGCTGAAAAAACTCTTAGAAACTCTTCGTTTTCTTGAGAGAGAGATTCTGTAACTCTATTACCCAGAAAATGGCCTCTTCTTCCCGCCCCGTTACCCAGAACATAGCCTCTTCGTCCCGTGGTCTTACTCTCTTTCCCGACCTCAACGAGGTCACAACCCAGAATATAGCCCTTGAACCTCAACCAAGCCCCCCCTGGTTTTGCGCCTTTGAACTATCCGATGGTGGCAGTTGAGCAGATAATGGCTGCTCAATCTGATATTGAGGCAATTATTATACATTGAGTCTTGTGTTGAGACAATGACGGCGGTCAACAACCTGTCGCACCGGCTTCAGAGTAGAACAACTGAGGTGCAGCAGGTAAAAGCCCAACTGGCTCTGCTCCAGCGCATGTATACGGATGCCCGAGCAGAGATATGTGTGCTGAAGGCAGAAAACAAGGAACTGAAGCGGAAGGCCACCGTGATGCTCAGATTTGGAGGGCCGCCATATGTGACGGTTGAGGAGCAACGGGAAGTAACGTGCTCGGCGGCGTGGGAAACACGGAGGCAGCACCGGCAAGGGACGCCCAAGACAAAGGCAAGAAGAAGAAACTGCTGAAGAGGCGAAAAAAATAAGGCTGGTTTTTGTTGTGGTGGTTGATTTGTTTTTGTGAGTTTTTTTTTTTTGGATGTAAAATGGTGATCGGGTGTGATCCCTGTCATGAATAAAATGAGGTGTGTTGTGTAAATCCATATGGTATGAATGACACAAACAGAGCAGAAAAATATTTTTAAAGGAAAAAACGAGTTGGTGGTGAATGGATTGTTTTTTTTTTTAAATGGAAAAAGGAAGGTAAAAGAAAATAAAGAAAGTGAGGGGATGTGATAAACAAAGCTTATGGATGGTGAGTCACTATTGATAAAATAAAATAAAATATAAAATCAGTGGTGAACATGGATTGGAGAAAAGCAATTGATGAAGTAAAATATATATATATATATATATATATATATATAATAAAATAAAGGTAAAATGGGTCTGGTGGAGAGAAAGTGACCAGAGAGAGAGGTAGTGGGTTGATTTGTTGATAGTTGTTTGAGAGAGTACTATAGTGAAGAAGATGGGGAGACAACCATGCTGTGACAAAGTAGGGCTGAAGAAGGGACCGTGGACAGCTGAAGAGGACAAGAAGCTCATTAACTTCATCCTCTCCAATGGCCAATGTTGTTGGAGAGCTGTCCCTAAACTCTCAGGATTGTTAAGGTGTGGTAAGAGTTGCAGACTGAGATGGACAAACTATCTTAGGCCAGACTTGAAGAGGGGTCTCTTATCAGACTATGAAGAGAAGATGGTTATTGATCTCCATGCTCAGCTTGGCAACAGATGGTCCAAGATTGCTTCTCATCTTCCAGGAAGAACAGATAATGAGATCAAGAACCATTGGAATACCCACATCAAGAAAAAGCTGAGGAAGATGGGGATTGATCCTCTCACCCACAAGCCACTGCCTACTCCTCCAACTGATCATGATCAACCCCAACAAGAACAACCACAAGAAGATCAACAACCACCACTGCCATGTTAGTGTGTTAGGTGTTAGAATATTTTATGTTAGTGTGTTAGGTGTTAGAATATTTTATGAGTGTGTTAGGTGAGTGTAGTATGGTAGGTAAGTGTGTTAGTAGTGTGTTAGTATATTCTCTTCCTCTCCTATATATAGGAGAGTCATTGTAGTCATTATATATCAATCAAACATCAATCAATAAATACACAATTTGTTCTCTCTCTATATTTTCTTCTTTATTTATACATTAAATTTTACAAGAGGAATGATGTTGAATCTAAGCCCCAAGGTTTGTAAGATCAAAGAGTCTTTAATGCTAGGGATGATTTCTAGAGAGAAGGTGGAGAGAAAATAGGTTTTAGAGTGAGAGAATGAGCCCCAAAATGTGTTACAAGTTCGACCAAAAAAGTAAGAAAAACAGGGTTTTCGGGCTGCCCAGGTCCCGCACGTGCGGCGCCCATCCCCGCACGTACGGTGTGTCCCTCCCGCACGTGCAGCACTCCCACCCCGCATGTGCGGCGCTTCCCGCACCTGCCTCCTGCTCGTGCCTTTTAGGCAGTATGCTGCTCAGCCAAACACACCACTCCCTGCAAGTGTGGCTTGGCCTCCCGCACGTGCGGCCTTGGGCCCCCTCACGTGCGGCCCCCTGCTTTCCAGCCCGGATTTTCACAACTTGGCCCCCCGACCTCCGAACTTGCTCTAACGCACTCCGGAACAAGTGAGATTCAACACCCATAAACAAAATGTGAATAAGGGCTTAGATTTGATATAACTTTCGGACATTTCAAACCCAACGGAAGTAAGAGAGGACGAGGCCAAAGAGAAAGAAAAGAAATGAAGGAAACCCGGCCATTACAGGAGGCCATCAAGTAATATGTCGTATGCACTGTAGATTAGAACAAGCCTGGGTATGACAAAGCAGGAGTAGTATATAAACTATGGGAAAATAGAACAGAAAAAACAATTGTAAGGCTTTACTGCAGTCTATAGTAATTCCCCAGCCCCCCCTCCCTTTTACAGTCAGCTCCTCTTCGATGCTTGTTTACTAGCTTCAACTAAGTTACACCTACCCTATCAAAGTAAACATTTCATGCAATATTTGTATATTCACGTTTCTTCCATTCTTTATTAATATTATATAGTGCAACTTTTGTTCAAACCTCTAACAGCATGCTTAGCAAAGGTCATAATAGGAGTGTCCTTGTTATATGGACATCAATTATGTTTGAGATGAAATTCTCAAGATATGTGTCATTCTCAAAGTCTAAATGAATTTGTTGACTCATTCTTGGGGGCACAACATGAGGCTACTGTTTCTTTTGGCATAAATACAATCTTGCTAGAGAAATATATCACACAGCCAAGACACATTGAAGTCCAGATACTCTTATTTTTACACGTCTCTTGTTTCTATTCATCCATACTAAAGTAATGTTATCTGTCAAATTCAGCATGTCCTATATCATACCCAGTTTCCTTGATTTTATTTATTTATTTATTTATATTTGGGTTTAAAATCTGTAGATGATGCATTGATACTTTTATTTAATGGCATTATAAGAAACATATGTCTATAAGACTTATGTACCGATTCATTGAGTGTTCCTGAATTTGCTTAATGTTATAGGTATTTGGGGACAAACATGACAACATCTTACATTTATACGAAAGAGACTGCAGTGTGCAGAGAAGACATCAGAAAATAATTGAAGAAGCTCCAGTTGTATGCAACTCTATCAATATTTTAAGTTTAGGTTTCTTGTTGTAGATGCCTATACTTTTGACAGAAACACTGTTTTTGCAGCCAAATGTCCTGAATGCTGTGAAGCATGGATACTTCAAATAGGGTGACATATCCGTATCGTATCCGTATCGGATACCGATACTCTTTGGATACTCGCGGATACATATCAGATACTTATTAAAAGTATCCGATACTTCTTAATTATTTTTTCATTAATTTTGGAGTATCGGATACTTAATTTTGAAGTATCGGATATTCCAAAGTCATGTTTACTTGTTTTATGAAATTAGAATTGTAACATTTCTTGCATAGTAATATAATATAATATAATTGCAAGTATAAATATAAGAATATTTTTCTAATACTTTGTTAAGTTCTTCGGTAAGAAGAGCATAGTGAGTTAAGTAATAGAATTTATTAAATTGATGTATCCTAATTTTTTTTTGCATGTCCCCTATAATTACATAGAAAGTAAGAATTAATAAGAGAATATAACAATGGTAAAATTAAATATCAATAAATAAATAAGCAAGTAAACTTGAATACAATATTTTTCACTAGTGTCAAAGGAAAAAGCATAAGAAGAAGTTATGAATTGTTCTATTATTGTAATATAAATATATTAAATTTGATATTGAAATGAAATCTTTGCAAGACCTATTAAAAATTTAAAAAGTAAACAAGCTACTAGCTTAAATCAATACAAAATTCTTAAGGTTAGTATTTTACACTATAAAATTACATTGTGGTTTCTCAACATTCTTTAGCTTATGTGTAACTCACTATTAATAATTTTAAAAAATATATTTTTCACAAACGTATCCTAGTCGTACCAGTATCTTATTTTTTAAGGTTTTGTCGTATCGCCGTATCCGTATCATGTCGTATCCATATCTATGCTTCCTAGCCTGAATGACTTTCGCTCTCATGTGGGTCATGCTGCTGTATGTGCGGCCAAGGTCTGAATGAGCATTCTTGTCAAGGCAATCAGTATTTTATTATCTCACCTCTCATATTTATGAACTTGATATATCTTAATTTTTATGAAAATGATGATTGTTCTCCAGAATTTAAGACATTTTCTTCAAACTATGAGTGAAAATTTTAGATGCTAAATTGCTATGGTGTTGATCTAATGGTCATGCTTATGCCACAAATTTCATAGTTTCATTTCAACTTTGCCCTCAAGTGTTGTCATTGTTGATGGACAACGATTGGGGCCAGAATAATGGAAAGTTCATATTACGAAGGCGATCAAGCCTCGTCAAAATTTGGTGAAAGGTCATCAAGGTGTCAAAACAATTGGAGATGCACTTCACAAATGTGTAGCTTGGCCTTCAGTTGATGTAATGCACATTCACTAATACTATATTTATTATATTTTTAGATCTTAGTGGTAGTTAAATTTGTATCTTTTTATACATGTGCAGATTGAGGATCCACTTGCAGACTATAGATTGAGGGGAGTTAGATAGACCATGTAGATAATGCACATGCTTTTTGGAACTCTTATTTTGGCGCTTGTGTTTTTAGACAAATATTTTGGAACTGGTTGCTACATTTGCAGATTGAAGGGAGCTAAATGGACCACGTTGATGATACACATGCTTTTTGGGACTTTTTATTTTGGCACTTGTGTTTTGAGACAAACATTTTGGAACTAGTTGCTGTATTTGCAGATTGAGGAAGCTAAATGGACCATGTAAATGATGCACATGCTTTTTGGGACTTTTATTTTGGCACTTGCGTTTTGAGACAAATATTCTGAAACTAGTTGCTACAAGTGAAATGTATTTTGGAACTAATTGTTACGTGTTTCTTGTATTTTGGAATAGATTTTGAATACTGAATATGGTGTATGGGTTTCTGTGGATATAATATTGAATGTATGGAAGCTTTAATCGGTTATACACTTCTATTGAATGACTTTCATTGAGTACATTAACAGGTATTGAATATAAATGTATAAATAGAATCAGTTTAGCAAATGGTTCACAATTACTGGAGGTTTAATTTCGTCACTAATAGAAAGTCACATTTAATTTTACAATATATTTAACGGCAGTTATTTACTGTCGTTAATTGTTGACATCTTTTGCGGTGGTATTATACAACCATCTTTCCCTTGAAAAAACCGTC
The DNA here is from genome assembly GCA_030407325.1 of Camellia japonica. Classification (NCBI taxonomy): domain Eukaryota; kingdom Viridiplantae; phylum Streptophyta; class Magnoliopsida; order Ericales; family Theaceae; genus Camellia; species Camellia japonica. The sequence continues at coordinate 9,173 of JAPPVO010006147.1, read as the reverse complement.
TTTAAAGGAACTAAATTTACGACGGTTCTACAAAAAAATGTTGCTAATTTCTATGGACGTTGAATTCTTTATGTGGCTGTTAATAACCACCATAGATACCACCATTATTATTAACGGCGGTAATAGTACCGCCTTTATATGATTCCCGACACTTATATAGATGACGGTTTCAATTTTTGTCATCTTACTGCTATTAAAAGTATTTGCGACGGTTATATACCTATTAATGACGGTTTGTTACCGCCGTTAAAGGTAAACTCTGGTGTAATGATTGTTTAAATTGAAATATAATTACAAATTAATATCTCAAGGATTATTTATTTTTTTTTTCATTTTTTAAAAGGGTCTAAATTCAATAATAAGCAAGGTTTTAAAAAGCGGCCGCAACCGTACGTAACGTCGTTACGTTACGGTTTTGGTAGTTACTACGACCCGTTTATGGCGCTTTTGCAGTGTGATTGAGATTCATAGATGTGTCGGCCTGGCGGTTGTCGTAGTAGTCGTAACGATGCTGTAACGGCCGTAATGACTTGTTACGCACGTTACGTAACGATTCCGAACTGCTTCTTTCGAAAAAAAAAAAAAAAAAAAAACTGAAAATGGGGGAAGAGGGATAGAGAGAGAAGAGAAAAGATGAAAAGGGAAGATGGAGGAGTAAGAAATAGAGAGAGAAAAGAGAGAAGATGATGAACATGTTATTGATTTGTTTAAAGTTGTAAGACCTATACTATTCTATTTAGCTGCTATCACTCAACCATTTTGTTAGTGTGCGTCTATCTATATATTGTTTGAAAATAATAATAATAATAATAATAATAATAAGTGTGGTCATTATCCATATATATATATATATATATATTTAGGCTATATATTTATTCTTTTACTTTTGTCATTGTTTAGTGAGGATTTTTTTTTTTTTTTGTAAAAATATCTAAAAAAACATAACACCTATAATTATATATTAATACATTTTTATACATGTCAATTTTTTTTGATTAGTTTATTTTATTTTATTTACTAGTTATTCAAAAAGAGAAATAATATTCAAGTGATCTAAACCCAAACAAAAAAATTTCTTTATAATTTATTTTTAATTTTATATGATTACATTAACATGTATAATTTATTTTTTAAAACTATTCAAATTAAAAGTTGCATATGCTTCAACAAGTATAATAATTAAAAAAATAATTTTATACATCTAAGTCAAATAAATTTTTTTTTTTTTTTTGTTGCCACAAGCATAATATGGATTTAGGACATACAAAGTCATTAATTATTAAAATAAAATGTAAAAAACTCAGTTATAGTAATTTAAAAATATAAAATATATTGGATCATATTTAAAAAATTTACAAAAATTGATCAATATTTATTAAAACCCAATAAAAATGATTATGGAAAAAAAATATGCGTATTGGTAAGTTTTTTTTTTTTTAAATTGTGCGAAAAATAAAAAAATTCATGGTTCCGATTACCGCAACCGTTACGCTACGACCTTTACATCTCGCAACCGCAACCGCGTCACCGCCACCGTTACGGCGACCGCAATCACTTTTTAGAACCTTTATAATAAGTTTAAGGATTAAGCCCATCTTTGTTCTTTTTGTGAATCCAATACAAGGAGTTCTGCCATTGTGGCTGTCCATGATTTAAATGATGTCAACAATCGTTCTTTTTATGATTACATTGCTTTGCAGTCTGGCTCTAAGCTTGAAATTTTTCTCTATCTCTTTTAGCAGTGTTGTTAGCATTCATATTTCTTATTTCACAAGGACTGAAACTTTCATTATCTATGGTGACATGGATAGGCCCACAAGGGCCATAGCCCACCATGAGTAAACCCAGGCCCACCATGTAAACCCCATTGCATAACCCAGTTAGTAAAACCCAGCATCACTGGAAGCCAACTGGGCAGGGAAGGCCAATAATATTCGGACACACGGCAGATGCAGGACAGGCCACGTCAGCAGACAAAGATCTGCAAAGTTATTGCCACGGCACATCACCATTAATGCAACCCATCACAGCATTTATTGCGACAACACCTCCCAGTCGGAATGGCATCCCCTCACCCTGAACAAGACGAACCACGGCGTAAGCTTTCGGCGGGGAGGTCAGAACGGCTGAGACAGCGAAATGATTACCAAAGGATATAAGCAAGACTTGAAGACAAGAAGAAGGTTAAGTTTTTCTATCTCCCTCTCTCTCTCTCTACATTTTGTCTATCACCCTCTCTAATTCACACACCGGAGGGTTCGCCGGGGGACTACCCCATCCCCGTTGAACTTGCTTGCAGGTTATCCAGTGGCTTGAGGAGCTTGGATCGGTCTAGCCCATTCACCAGGACGAACTGTATCATCAGTTGGCGCCGTCTGTGGGAAAAACCGGTTTGTCCGTGCGCCAGTTGTGTTCATTGCCGCCGGAGACCCTGTTCCAATAACCTTTTCACCTCGTCCGACAAGTGTATGGTCACGACTAGATCCATGGCTTCCCACCATAATGCTACCGATCACCAAACCGACCCTCCCAATCCAAACAACCCACCACAGTACTTCATCGAGCTCACCAACAGCATCAACCGTATGGCCGAACAAAACCAGGCCTTGATCAATGCTCTGCTCCAACGGAACCTCCCTATTCCTCCACCACCTCCAGATATCCCACCCCATCCAGAACATGTTCCGGGCCATACTGTCCCACAACCCAATCCTCCCAACTCGGGGGGCTTTCAACCCCCTCACCCACATATACATCCACCTCCTCCACCCCCACGTCCATCAGTCATAGCTCCAGCCCCCGAGGGAGAAGCCAGCAGCGTCCAACATCTGTCTCCCTCTGGCGGTGACAACATTCCCCTTTGGGACGCTGAGCTCCGAGCCATGAAACTCCAACTCCAAGGGTTTATGCAGAATATCCAACATAAGCCCTCCACCACAGCAAACTCCCCATTTGTTGCCTCCATCCGAGACAAACCCCTACCCGCCAAGTTCAAAATGCCTACCATCGACCCCTTTGACGGAACGACCGACCCCGTCGACCACCTGGAGACCTACCGTACCCTCATGATCCTCCATGCCTTCCCCGACGAAATCATGTGCCGAGCCTTTCCCGTGACACTGAAGGGGTCGGCTCGGCTATGGTTCAGCCAGTTACCACCAGATTCGGTCTCCACATTTCAGCATCTCAGTGACTCCTTCCTGAGCCACTTCATCGGGGCCCAACGCCAGCGACGCCCGGCGACTCAACTCCTCAACATCCGTCAGACCGAGGGGGAACTGCGCAGCTTTGTCACTCGCTTCAACACCGAAGCCTTGCAAGTTGCTGAAAACGACGATAAAGTCATCCTTACAGCCTTCATGGCCGGTCTGCGGTCATCCGATTTCCTCTTCTCCCTCTCTAAGAACCCCCCGACATCCATGGCAGCCTTGCTCCAAAGCCCAAAAGTACATGAACGCCGAGGATTCTCTAGCCGCTCGGCAGGACTCAACAACCAAATATCTGACCCCAGAGAAAAGAGAAAGAAAACCAAGAACCCAGTAACACCCGGCATCATAGCCAAACATCCCGCTATGCCGACCGATCCCTCGCGCCGACCGGTCAGCACCAGTAAGACCGCCGGTCGGTTCGAGCGATATACACCCCTCAATTCTCCCATGGAACAAGTCCTTAACCAGATCCAACGGGACTACCCTCAAGTGGCCTCTTCCTCCACGGAACCCTTCCAACCGTAAAGACCAGTCCAAATATTGCCGTTTCCACCAGGACCACGGCCATAACACCGACGATTGCATCAGCCTCAAAGATCAAGTGGAGACCCTCATTCGCCAGGGGCGTCTAAGCCGGTTCACAGACACCCGCCCTCAACAGAGGCACAAAGCCGAGCCCCACAGGGACAATCGCAGGCACACCCCTCCACGACGACCGGCTCAACCAGACCAGGGCCGCGACCGACCTCCCCAGCAACCTCTGCCACAAGGTAATCCACCCCCGCCGGTCGGTGAAATCAGAGTTATCTCGGGCGGTCTTGCTTGCGGGGGACCGTCGCGCTCGGCTCAGAGGGCAGAACTGAGAAAAATACGACAGGGCTCGGATAAGGCAGTCATCACGGTAGACCGACCCCCCAAGCAGCCCAAGCAGTGGACTGAGCCCATTACCTTCACAGACACCGACTGTACAGGCATCCGTTATCCACATGATGATCCTCTCGTCATCTCCGCCGTCCTCTCCAACTACAAGGTCAGGCGAGTCCTCATCGACAACGGAAGCTCTTCAGACATCATATTCCTCGGCTGCTTCCGCCAGCTCAAGATCGGAGAGGAAAGTCTGTCTCCGCTCCAAACCCCCTTGGTCGGTTTTACTGGCGACCGGGTGACCTCTATTGGCTCCATCGATCTCCCCATCACCATTGGGGAATACCCACGGCAGACCACGAAGCTGCTCACTTTCCTTGTAGTCGACTGCCCCTCTGCCTACAACATCATTCTCGGCCGCACTGCCCTCAACGCCTTCCAAGCCATCACATCCACCTACCACCTTGCCCTCAAGTTCCCTACTGATCTCGGGGTCGGAACGGTCAGAGGAGAACAGACCGTCGCTAGAGAATGTTATGTGGCCTCACTTAAAGAAGTCAAACTGAAGGAGACAATGATCATTGAAGGACTTGATGTCCGAGATGAGGACGAACTGATCAGAGGCGAACCTGTAGAGGAACTCGTCGAAGTTAACATCGATCCCACCAACCCACTCAAAACCGCCAAAATCGGCAGTCAACTACCTTCCCAAGCAAAGGCCGACCTCACCGCCCTCCTGACCGAGCACAGAGACGTCTTTGCCTGGACCCATGCAGACATGCCAGGCATTGACCCCTCTTTCATAACTCACCGCCTCAGTATCGAGCCTCATTTCCGACCTTACCGACAGAAGCAACGTATCTTCCACCCAGAGCGCAATAACCTCATAGCCACAGAAGTCGACAAACTCCTCGAAGCTCAGTTCATCCGAAACGTAGACTATCCCAAGTGGCTGTCCAATGTGGTTCTAGTCCGCAAGAACAATGGCAAGTGGCGTCTCTGCGTCGATTACTCTGACCTGAACCGAGCTTGCCCCAAAGATAGCTATCCACTCCCCCGCATAGATCTACTGGTTGACGCCACGGCCGGTCACCAAATGCTCAGCTTCATGGATGCTTTCTCCGGGTACAACCAAATCATGATGCACTCGTCCGATCGGGAACACACGTCCTTCATCACCGATCGAGGTACCTACCACTATTGTGTAATGCCATTCGGACTAAAGAATGCTGGGGCCACCTACCAACGGCTAGTCAATACAGTCTTCCACCATCAGATCGGACGAAACATGGAAGTGTATGTAGATGACATGCTAGTCAAGAGCAAACTCTCCACTGACCACCTCACCGACCTACGAGAGACTTTTGCCACCCTTCGCAAATATCAGATGAAGCTCAACCCAGAGAAGTGTGCCTTCGGTGTAGGATCTGGAAAGTTCCTGGGTTTTATGGTCAGTCAACGCGGCATCGAGGCCAACCCTGAGAAGATTAAGGCCTTGATTGAGATGCAGTCACCCAAAACGGTTAAAGAGGTTCAAAGACTCACTGGCAGAGTGGCAGCCCTCAACCGTTTCATCTCCCGTGCAACGGACAAGTGCCTACCATTTTTTAAAGTTCTTCGGCAGACTTTTGAATGGACGACTGAATCCGAAGAAGCTTTTCAACAGTTAAAGCAGTGCATGGCCAATCCTCCCCTTCTCTCACAGGCCATCACGGGTGAGCCCCTCTTCCTCTACTTAGCAGTATCAAGCACCGCAGTCAGTGCAGCTCTCATCAGAGAGGACGGTTCCGTCCAGCGGCCGGTCTACTACATCAGTCGGGCTCTCAGGGGCGCGGAGCAGAACTACCCCCTACTAGAAAAGCTGTCCCTGGCCTTGGTCACCGCCTCCAGACGACTCCGCCCCTACTTCCAAGCCCACTCCATAGTGGTCCTCACCGACCAGCCCCTGAAGAAGGTCATGCAGCAACCAGAGCTCTCAGGAAGACTAATGCAGTGGTCAGTAGAGCTGAGCCAGTTCGACATCTCTTATCGCCCCCGGACAGCAATCAAGGGGCAAGCTGTTGCTGACTTCATCTCGGAATTCACCAATCCAGCCCCAACCACTAACCCCCCACCCCCACCAGCTCCACCAGAGCCAGAAGATCCTCATTCTTGGACACTCAACGTTGACGGCTCGTCCCGCAGGGAAGGAAGCGGGGCCGGGCTCATCCTCACCTCCCCTGAGGGTGGTTATTTCAAATGTGCTCTCCGTCTCTTGTTTGCGGCCAGCAACAATGAGGCTGAATATGAAGCATTGATAGCAGGACTTCGTCTGGCCAAAGACATTGGTGTTAGCCACATCCGCGTGTTCAGTGACTCCCAACTCATCGTCGGCCAGATCACGGGGGAATTCGATGCCAAAGATAACACAATGCGGGCTTACAGGGACATGGCACTCCCCCTTGTTCGCCTCTTCAATACCTTCCAGATCAGACACATCCCTCGGGCGGAAAACTCCAAAGCAGATGAGATGGCCCAGCTGGCCTCTGCCGACCATTCCGACCTTAGCCATGGAGTTCGCCTCGAATACCTAACCCACCCAGCCATCTCGCCCGACCTACAAGAAGTGCAATTCCTCCAGACGGAGCCCATCCCTTGGGCATCCGACATCTTCCTCTTCTTGACCACTGGAGAACTCCCAGATGACCACAGCAGGCTGCCAAGGTCAGAGCTCGGTCGGCTAACTACATTCTGGTCGACGGCGTCCTTTACAAGCGCGGTTTTTCACGACCGTACCTGCGATGCCTCAGCCCCGCCCAAGCAACCTATGTAATGCAAGAGATCCATGAAGGAATCTGTGGCAATCATTCGGGTGGCAGGTCTCTCGCACAAAAAGTACTCCGTACAGGCTACTTCTGGCCGACCCTCAACCAAGATGCCACTGATTTTGTGCTCAAATGCGACAAGTGTCAGCGCTTCGCCAATATCCCCCATGCTCCTCCACTGAGCTGATCACCCTCTGCAGCCCTTACCCGTTCGCCAAATGGGGGATCGACTTGGTTGGTCCACTTCCCACTGGTCGGGGCCAAACCAAGTTCGCGATTGTTGCTATTGATTACTTCACCAAGTGGGTCGAGGCAGAACCCCTCGCCACAATCACCGAGCGGAACACCACCAAGTTTATCTGGCAATCGATTGTCTGCCGATTTGGCATCCCTCAGGCCATCGTTTCCGACAACGGCAAACAGTTCGACAACGCTAAATATAGGAAATTTTGTGCAGATCTCCAGATTCAACCGTGCTTTTCTTCCCCGGTCATCCCCAAGCAAACGGCCAAGTTGAAGTCACCAACCGTTCTCTCCTGAAGATCATCAAAACTAAGCTCGAAGCTGCTAAAGGCCTGTGGGCTGAGGAACTACCACATGTACTCTGGGCTTACCGAACCACTGCCCGGACTCCTACTGGGGAAACCCCTTTTCGCTTAACATATGGCGCTGAGGCAGTCATCCGGTAGAAGTCGGTCTGCCCACCCCCAGGGTCTTACATCCGGATCTCGCCTCAACCGAAGAACTCCGTCGAGCAGACCTGGACCTCATCGAAGAGCTCAGAGAGACTGCTGCTGTCAGATTGGCTTCGTACCAGCAGAAAATGAGAAACACACTACAACCGCCGAGTCCGACCACGGGAGTTCTCTATTGGCGACCTTGTCTTGAGAGAAGCAACTCTTGCCACAAAGAATCCGACCGAGGGCAAACTGGCAGCCAAATGGGAGGGGCCCTACGTGGTGAAAGCCCGACCACGACCAGGCACTTATCGACTTCAAGACATGGACGGCCCGAGACCTTCCCCATCCCTGGAATGCTGAACATCTGAAGCGTTACTATCAATGAATCCTTACTTTTGTATTGTCAAACTTGTTGTATTTTCCTTTTTCAATTCATAATACAAATATCGACTGGAGTTCCAACCTTCTATAATTCAACTGTCTGAATGTCGCTTCCATGAAACTTTCATTTGCAGCACCACTTACAAAAGCCTCAGTCCGACCTGAGCACTTTCAAAAGCCTCAGTCCGACCTGAGCACTTACAAAAGCCTCGGCCAGACCGAGCACTTTCAAAAGCCTCAGTCCGACCTGAGCACTTACAAAAGCCTCGAAAAGCCTCAGTCCGACCTGAGCACTTACAAAAGCCTCAGTCCAACCTGAGCACTTTCAAAAGCCTCAGTCCGACCTGAGCACGTACAAAAGCCTCGGCCAGACCGAGCACTTTCAAAAGCCTCAGTCCGACCTGAGCACGTACAAAAGCCTCGGCCAGACCGAGCACTTTCAAAAGCCTCAGTCCGACCTGAGCACTTACAAAAGCCTCAGTCCAACCTGAGCACTTTCAAAAGCCTCAGTCCGACCTGAGCACTTACAAAAGCCTCGGCCAGACCGAGCACTTTCAAAAGCCTCAGTCCGACCTGAGCACGTACAAAAGCCTCGGCCAGACCGAGCACTTTCAAAAGCCTCAGTCCGACCTGAGCACTTACAAAAGCCTCGGCCAGACCGAGCACTTTCAAAAGCCTCAGTCCGACCTGAGCACTTACAAAAGCCTCAGTCCACCCTGAGCACTTTCAAAAGCCTCAGTCCGACCTGAGCACTTACAAAAGCCTCAGTCCACCCTGAGCACTTTCAAAAGCCTCAGTCCAACCTGAGCACTTTCAAAAGCCTCAGTCCGACCTGAGCACTTACAAAAACCTCGGCCAGACCGAGCACTTTCAAAAGCCTCAGTCCGACCGAGCACTCTCGAACATCAGAAGACCCAGCGAAACAAGTACCAGCATAGCCTTGGGAGAACACTTAGTCACAAGTTAAGGTCACAAAATTTTACAACATCTCTACTTAGTCAAATTCCAACAGTGTTCCCCAATTTCTCCCCTACAGGTTTACTATTGGCCCCTTTAGTTACAATTTAAAACCTACTTTCTGCCCTCATTCATTGAATTTTTACACAAGTCCAATCTCACTCTGCATGAAGGAATCTTATCAGTTCACTCTTACTCTGCGTGATGGAATTTTTAATTTGACAAGTTCGAAATCACAAGTTCTAATTCAAATTCAAATTCACAAGTTCATCCTCTTC
>JAPPVO010006146.1:0-14920 GCA_030407325.1 Camellia japonica | reverse complement strand
ATGAGGTGCCTCGAAGTGCGTGCTCACGGGCACGCAAACTGAGACGATGAGAAATGCAAATCAGAATAAAACAGAGGGCCTCGAAATACGTGCCCACGGCACGCAAACCGAGCAGAGGCATACGCAATGCAAACCGGATAAAACAGAATGTCTCGAAATGCGTGCACCGGGCACGCAAACCGAGGCGGAGGCATACGCAATGCCAATCGGATAAAACAGAATGTCTCGAAAATGCGTGCACACGGGCACGAAACCGAGGCGGAGGCATACGCAATGCCAATCGATAAAACAGAGTGCCTCGAATGCGTGCACACGGGCACGCGAACCGAGGCGAAGATGTGAAGTGCAAATCGGATAAAACCGAAGTGCCTCGAAATGCGTGCACACGGGCACGCAAACCGAGGCGATGATATGATAAAATGCAATCGGATAAAACCGAAGTGCCTCAAAATGCGTGCACACGGGCACGCAACCGAGGCGATGGTATGAAAATGCAAATCGGATAAAACCGAAGTGCCTCAAATGCGTGCACACGGGCACGCAAACGAGGCGATGGCATACAAAGCATGAAAATGCAAATTGGGCTTACGCCAACATGAGAGGGCCTCAACCACACTCACATAGGCTGCCGTGAGATAAAAATGAAGTGCTCGAAATGCGCGCACACGGGCACGCAAACGAGGCAGTGACATACAGGCATGAAATGGCATGAAATGTAGATTGGGCTTACGCCAACATGAGAGGGCCTCAACCGCACTCACATAGGCTGCCGATGATGAAATTGGAGTGCCTCGAAATGCGCGCACACGGGCACGCAATACGAGAAAATGATGTGAAATGCGAATCGGATAAAATCGAAGTGCCTCGAAATGTGTGCCCACAGGCACGCATACCGAGGCGATGATGAAATGAGAAGTCGGATAAAACCGAAGTGCCTCGAAATGTGTGCCCACAGGCACGCACATCGAGGCGATGATATGAAGGCATGAAAAATGTAGATTGGGCTTACACTAACATGAGAGGGCCTCAGCCGCGCTCACATAAGATGCCGGTGGCGAAAACGGAGTGCCTCGAAGTTCGTGCCCGACGGGCACGCAAACCGAGGCAATGCAATAAGGCATGAATGACATGGGAAATGATATGCAAACATGCAATACAATTCCAGCAACTAAATGAAGGGAAAAAAGCCCCAAAATAGTAATGAAAATGCACCCGATGCCCAGAATGCTCCCGAAATGTGATATTTAGCCCCCGAAGTGGCCTACAGCTATGCTATACATGCAAAATTGATACATGACAGAAAAAACAGTAGCAAGGCAGCCCCAAATATGGCATTTTTTAGTACAAAACAAGGCCCAATTATGATCACAAGTATGGCAACAATAGCTTGCAAAAATACGGAAAAAGAGAGAATTACAAAGCAAGTGGTATCTACAATGCTCAAACCAGAAAAATCAGTTCTACAAAATTGAAGAGGGGCCAAAAACATGTATATTTACAGTAGATGAGATCCTCTATTTCAGTGTGTGGATATGCTCAAAATGGCATGCAAAAATGAGCCAATAAGGGGGTACAACATGAGGTACCATAAACAAGCATCAAACAATTTTCAACCCTTGACAAAAGATGAAGAATAGGCAATTCTAAGACACTTTCTAAGCCTGATGAAGACTCAAATAAGTGGCTAAGCAAGCCTAAACAAACATGCAATTTTACGGTAAAATTGAAGGATTACAAAGCAAGTACCAAAACCAGTCATCAAATGGACTAAGACCCTTAACAAAGAATGAATAATGGACCAAAATAAGACACTCTCTAGGCCTGATGAAGGCTGAAATCCGAAGCATGGTGAGCTTAAAAATGCATGCAAAATGGGAGTGGAACAAGAATTCAAAGCAAGTGATATGTAGAGAAAGAAAACCAGGTTGAGCCCTTCTTCAATGTTGAAGAGGGGCTCAAAATAAGCACAATCACAGTATATGTTCCAACTCAGATCACAAATAGGCCAAAATAATCATGCATTTTACGGTAAAATGGAAGATTTCAAAGGAAGTGCATGCTAGAGTCACCAAACATGATGGAGCCCTTCTTCAATGTTGAAGAGGGGCTCAATATAAGCACACTCACAGTTTATAGTATACTCGAAATCAGATCACTCAAAAGCCAAACATAGCTTGCAATTTTATGGCATAAAGAGTGGTATTGAAAGAGGTATGTGATAGAAATACCAAATGAGGTTGAGCCCTTCTACAATGTTGTAGAGGGGCTCAAAATAAGCACAAAATCAGTAGGGGTCGGAGCCCAAAACTGAGAGCAAGTAGAGTAAAGAATGATCCAAGAAAATGCTAGAAAATGGAATTAGGGACTTACCCTTGAAGATCCAACTTTGGTGGCTTCTTGGCTTCAATTTGTTGACCCTTAGCCCTTGAAGAACACTCCTTTGCTGCTGGAATGAAGATGGTGATGGTGATGCTAGGTGTTGATGAACAAATAATGCAAGACTTGAAGAAATTTGGAGCTTTTTTGCTATGGAAATGGAGGAATTGGAAGAGGAGCTCTTCAAAGGATTTCTCTCACCTCCAAACCAGCTAGGAGCTGCTGGTTTTAAGGCCAAAAGATGGAAAATATCTAAATATGCCTCAAAATATCTAGAATTTGAGGGCAAAATATCTAGATATTTTGAGGGCAAAAAGAAAAGATTTTGTTCAGCCACGAAGTGGGCATCTGAGACCGCAGTGTTCTTCGGAATGATGATGAAAAAGAGGTACCTGCCAAAATTGAACAAAAACCGATGCAAAACGAAAGCTCGGGGACCAAAACCGCGCGGGGTCCCGAAAATGGGCTGCCGGGCATCGGAAGTGGTGTTCGGCTGCGAAGTGGGTCTCAGAGACCCCAGTGTCCCTTGGAAGGACCAAACAGAGGTGTCTGCCAAAAATGAACAGACATCGATGCAAAATGAATGCTCGGGGCCAAAACCGCGCGTTCGGGATCCCGAAAAAGGGCTGCCGGGCACCGGAAGTGGTGTTCGGCTGCGAAGTGGGTCTCAGAGACCCCAGTGTCCCTCGGAAGGACCAAACAGAGGTGTCTGCCAAAAATGAACAGACATCGATGCAGAATGAATGCTCGGGGCCAAAACCGCGCGGTTCGGGATCCCGAAAAAGGGCTGCCGGGCACCGGAAGTGGTGTTCGGCTGCGAAGTGGGTTTTTGAGCCCCCAGTGTCCCTCGGAAGGACCAAACAGAGGTGTCTGCCAAAAATGAACAGACATCGATGCAAAATGAATGCTCGGGGCCAAAACCGCGCGGTTCGGGATCCCGAAAAAGGGCTGCCGGGCACCGGAAGTGGTGTTCGGCTGCGAAGTGGGTTTTTGAGCCCCCAGTGTCCCTTAAATGGGAGTAAATGAGATGCATGCCAAAAACCGGAGAAATCGGAGATGGTTGGGCGGTCCCGAACCGAGGCACACGGCCTAACGGCTCCGAAAACCGGGAACCGGGCTCCGAAATGGGAAAAATGGCCTACGGCCACGAAAAGTAGCGCACGGCCACCGAGAGATGGTCTACAGGACCACTCCCTTCCCTCAGGAAAGAAAACAGAGAAAACCGAGTCTGGTTCGCAAACCGAGACAAGGCACAGAAGAAGGTTCGGAAGTCCGGAGGCGGGGCGCACGGCCGCGACTCTGAGACTTCTGAACGAGCACAGTATGCAACATCACCGAGCGCTCAATCGGTGACGTCTGAGTCTTAAGGTCGGTCAAAAATGGGGTGTCTACACCTATGTACGTTATCACAGCTCATTGGACCTTGTCTATTTTGTACTATTGCTTCCGTAGCCCCTTATTATTTGCTAATCTGTTCAGAGGCCTTTGGTAATCTACGGATTATTGGCCGGTTACGGTGCTAAACCTACAGGGGCGGGTTTGGGTCGTGACAGTAAGCCATCTGGGATTGACACTAGAGTTGTACCGAGGTTCGCCTGTCTGCCAAGTCACCTGGGGTATGTCTCCACGTGGAGACCTTAATTTATTGTTAGAAGTCATAAATTAGTAAGTCTTATGTAAGTGTGTGTGAGATCTATATAAATTCTGTGATTGTATATGTATATTTGGAAATGTATTTAAATGCCTAAATTTAATTAAACCATCACGTATGCACAAGCTCAATGGATGTTGTCTTTTAATGATTTTGCTTCCATTTAAGGCCCCGTATGTAATTAAATATTATTCTAAAATTCTGTTTTGAGGCCAATGTACAGGCCGGTCATGGACCAAACTTTTAGGGGCGGGTTTGGGTCGTGACAAGAATCCTCTGAAGAAAATATGCAACCTAATCATTACAGTCTTAAAGAAGTAGTTCAACGAATGGAAAACACTACTCCTAAATTTGAAACCCCTTGCTAATCTTAATGATCTCCGAAAAGAAGTAAATTTACTTAAAACAGAAATTATCAGCAACAAAACAAGCAAGATATAACCCAATTAAAATAACAAATTTCTACACTAACTGACCAAAAGAATAAGGCTAAAAATAATGATGTATCCGAAGAATCTACACCTGAAAATAAATATTCAATGTTAGTAAATCAAATTACCTATCAAAAATGGTATATTAAAGTTACTTTTGTTATTAATAATAGATTTGTTATTAAAGATACTACAACCCTTGTTGATAGTGGGGCTGATATGAATTGCATTGAAGAAGGTCTTATTCCTTCTGAATATTTTGAAAAAACTACACAATCTCTAACTAGTGCAAGTGGTATCATAAATGATTATTAAATATAAATTATCAGAAGTACTTGTCTGACTACTATTACATCGCCTGCTAGAGAGACAAATGAATTTTCTATCACTGTAGGGTTATACCAAGGATCTACCTTAAGTCATTGTCCTTTTGCTTTAGTTATGGATGAGTTGACGAGAAATATTCAGGATGACGTACCATGGTGTATGCTTTTTGCAGACGATATTGCTAGTGAATAAGACTAGAGAAGGAGTTAACACAAAGTTGGAGATTTGGAGAAAAGCTCTTGAATCTAAGGGATTCCGCATAAGCAAAACTAAGACAGAGTACATGGAGTTAAATTTAGTAATAGTAACAATGAAAGTAAAGGAGAAGTGAAGATTGGAACCAAGAACTGCCTAAGAGTGAACATTTTCGTTATTTAGGGTCAATTATCACAACAACGGGGGAGATTGATGCGGATGTAGCTCATAAGATTAAGGTGGGATGATATAAGTGGAAAAGTACTTCTAGGGTACTGTGCGATAAACAAATACCCACTAGACTAAAAGGTAAGTGTAGACGCGCCCGTGGCTTCGGCTACAGCTCGGACTCGATTTGTGTCGCGCGTTCTAAATCTGAACCAAAGAGTCCAAATCCGGCAAATCGTTTGAAGAAAAACAGATTTTTGAAAAAGTAGTGCCAAACATGGACTGCTTTGCCAGATTACAGAGTCGCCACCTAAATATTTTAAAATGGGAAATTTAGGAAACCCTGACTCGGTGCCGAAGGCCACATGTCCGTCATCACCAAAGTGGTATTGGCTCGGGAGCTTGGGTACGATCGGGGAAGGTCAGCTATGAGCACCCCCTTTCGCCCGGTCCGAAGACCGGCCTCTACTAACCGTGATATCCAATTTTGAAAACTTTATGCGTTCTTATTCCGATTATTTAACCTAGAATTACTATGTGATGCGCACAACACAAAAGTATAGACTAGATTGCCCAACTTGGAAATAAACATTGCATATCCGTTTTGTCTCGAAAAACGTGTTAGTTTTTGCTACTCGCAAGTAGGCTAAAATACGGATTTCAATGAGTTGTTCCAACTCACGCAATCCAACCTCCACCCACAGGCATTCAAAACAGTTTATAACACATAAGCATTTAGCCGCATGGCAATCAAACCGTCATGGCAAACATTCACACGCATGCGATATGCTAAAGCGCAAAAACTTACATCGTACTCCGTGCCAGAAACAATAACCCGGTTAGCAAACATGCATGACCTAGTTCATGTTAAGTGGCTAATGCGACACAAGCATAGATGCAATCTAGAGTAGGCTCGGCTAACCTAAACATGGCATATGAAGTGTGCGAATAGAACGTATTCAATTTTGGAATTGAAAATTGTAATGCGGTTTGTATGATGTACCGAGCCCGGTGCATGTAACAAATGCATGAATACACGCATGCATTGCATAAGGTATGCTAAAATAGACGTGCCCTAATCTACCATCGTAAGCAGGTAAATAAAAGGGATAGAAAGAAATGGGGATTGGAAGACATACACCCACTCACACACACTTATTACAATTTGCTCTCACTCGGAGAGACCAAATAAATATTACAGCCGAATAACGAATTAACTACTCTAGCTAATTAAATTATTACAGACCAATCAAATTAATTAATCTAATTAAAACAGTAAACTGCCTCGGGATGCGCGAATGATGCATGCTAGATCCGACTTGCCCGAAAAGCCCACACCGCACCACTGCTGTCTCTGTTCTTACTGCCTGCCTTTCAAAAAATTCCCGAAGTCCCAAGACACCTTTCTTGGGCCTTGCAGAACACCATCGGCTGGGGAAAGTTTCATCGGCTGCTGACAGAGGCTACCGGCTGCTATGGAGTCCACCGGCCAACAACAAAATGCCGGTCGGCACTAAAAGAGTGCCGGTCGGCACTAAATTCCTGCAGGAGACAGTTTGACAGCAACAGCAGACAGCAGTACATGGCATGGATTTTTAAGCATATGTAAGCATGGCCAATGCCTCCTATCATGTTTGGGGACTCCAAGGAGACATGGCCCTTGGTTCTTGGGCCATCAATTATGCGTTTGATGCATGATGGCCTAAGGAACCAAGATTGCAACTTTGATGGTAATGCATGCAAACAAACAAATGAAATCCAAGGCCTTATCATATGTTAGTCGAAGGTCTTGGTGACCAAGAATTGAGACGAGTTGCACCACTTGAAGTGTGAACTCCTCTCAATCCTATGCTTGCTTGACAATCCCCAAGCCAAGCCATGGAATGCACATATGCAACATAGCTCAAATGATGCAACAATGGGACTAAGATGCAAGGCCTACCAAGTGTCATGCAACTATCACAATAGGCATGCAAAATGCTAGAGCATGCAAGGTATAAGTGGCATGCAAACAATGGGCCAATCAAGCATATAACTAGCATGTACTCAAGGCTTCATCAATCAAACATGCAACACCCATGATATAAGCATGCAATGGTGGACTCAAACCATAGAGGGCAGCCCTCAAACCAGCCCAAACAGTGGCAAACATGCCTCAAAACATGGGCCAAATGCTATACAAACATGCAAGTTCATGGGCCTAAACCTAAGGCACCAAAAAGGGCATCTTGCTACCACTTACACAACCACTCATGGCATGAATCTAACAACCAAAAAAAATAGATTTTTAGTATGCAAAATGACACCCAAATCCCCTCACATGGCACCCTAAAATGCATTAATCATGGAAGCATACACAAGGCCTATTCTTAGGCATAAAAGGACACACCTTTGAAACATGAAAGAGATGACAAGCACAAACATGTGAGCATGATTTAGGACTGAAATGTGATCTAAATGATGCCAAATCATGAGATCAAGGCAAGCTAAACATGCTAGAGACTCACACCCCCAAGGCTAGCAAGCCAAAATGCAAAGTGACTATATAAGGCATGTCATGGATGGCATAAACAACCAAAACAGATCTTATACATGGAAAAACAAGCACATTTTCAGTTTATGACCAGCCACAAAACAGAAGCAAGATGGTCTAACAAAGCATGCAAAATTACGGTAAATAGAAAGAGATTATGAAACAAGTGCATGATAGAATTACCAAACATGGTTGAGCCCTTCTTCAAGGTTGAAGAAGGGCTCAAAATAAGCCTACTTACAGTTTATTACATGCTCAAAAACAGATTATACACCAGCCAAATATACTATGCAAGAATCATGGCATACAAGGGGGTAAAGAGATAGGTGCTAGATGCTACTACCAAACAGCAAGGGGTCCTCAATCAAACATGAAGAGGACCCCAAAATAAGACTATTTGAAGTTTGGGTCGGAGCCCAAAAATGCTTGCAAGCAAGGCTTAGATAGGAAGCAAGAAAAGGCTAGAAAGGGGAAGATGAAGACTTACCCTTGAAGACCAGCAAACCAGCGGGTTTTGATTGAAGAAAATGAGCTCCTAACCTCTGCAAATGTCCTCCCAAATGCTGGAAATGGAAGTGGTGGTGTTGTGCTATGGGTTGGTGAAGGAATGGCCAAGAATAATGGACTTTTGGAGGCAAAGAAGTAAGATATAGAGAGAGATAGAGGGTTGTATCTATCTATATCAGATATATATCTATATATCTCTGGTTTTTGTTCCAAAACTCCAACCCCAATCAAAGGAGGAGAGGGCATCCTTATATAAGCAAAGACCAAGTCTAAGACTTAGTGGCTAAGCAAAGGAAAAGGGTCAAGGGGTGCAAAGAGTTTGTGGCTTCTAGAGGAAGCTAATACAGCTGGCCAAGCTTCTCCAAGAAGCTTGGCCAAGGGTTCAACCTTCTAGAAGGTTTATGGGGTCAAAAGGCTCAAAAGGTTGCAAAATAGGCACACTTATGCACGTGGAGCTGGTTCTGTGCATCCCAGCTGGCACAGATGGCATGCACCATGCCTGGGAGGGT
Organism: Camellia japonica; assembly: GCA_030407325.1. Lineage (NCBI taxonomy): Eukaryota > Viridiplantae > Streptophyta > Magnoliopsida > Ericales > Theaceae > Camellia > Camellia japonica. Next base: position 6,223 of record JAPPVO010006146.1, on the reverse strand, counting down.
CAAAAGGGTCAGGTCGGCCAGCAAAAACGGTCATCGGCACAATAAATGGTCGGTCGGCACAATATAGTGCCGACCTGCACTTTATTCTGGCCGGTCGGCACAATGGAGTGCCGGTGGGCAGCCGGTAAGGTCACCAAGTGCCGTGGAAGTCCAGATTGAAGCCTCGGAAGTTAGCTTTCCAATGGCGCAAACCTTGCCTTAAAATTCCTCCTGTGCAAAAAGTTATGCCCTTTTCCGTGAAGCCGCGCAGACTTGATCCAACCGGACTGATCCCCTGCTTTAACCAATCATATCTCCTCCACCCGGACTTGGATGTAGGAGATTCTTGAACCAAAAATGAAGCCCCGGAAGTCTTCTTTCAAATGGTGGTGGCCTCATAGCTTAACTCCAAGTATGCGGATGAATGGGCCTGATTCAGCGAGGGCTGCACGACTCGCTTCTACCCGGATTCATGTCGAACTTCTCCCAAACCTATTTTCTTCCCTCTTCTCCTCTTTTCTTGAACTCCAAACCCTTAAACAAAGTGTTTGGAAAGTTTTGCCTCTCTTCTTGCCAAAGAAACTGAACCTGTGGCCTGCACATCTCTCAACATCGACCAAAACATCAGTCGCGCCCAAGTCTTCGGGGCGGTCAAAATGGGGTGTCTACAGTTTCCCCTCTTTGACAGAACTCGGAAGTCATAACAATGCGTGAGTGAATGTCAAAGCCCAGAGACGACCTATTTTTGACAAGGCGAAGACTTGGACAAACAAACAAAAATATCGATAGATAAATGGTTGTGCCCGTAGGCTGCCTACGTATGCTTTTGCAAGGAATCAAACCAGCGTAGTTCAGGGGCAGGATGCAAAGTGATGCACAATGCAAGTGCATAACTTATGATCATGCAAAGGATGCTGTAATGAAGCAATTATAAATGCAACATTTTAAGCGAATGCTATGCAAGCAAGTAGACATGAACCAAACTACATCTCATGTAGAAAGGATGTAAGAGAATTATGCAATTCTCATGAACATGTGCGTTAGATACACAAAAGTGAACGAAGTGTGATGGATACACTAAGTGGACAAACATATGTGATGGATACACCAAAGTGGAGAGAGTGTGATGGATACACTATATGAATAAAGTGTGATTGATACACTAAGCGAATACGTAATAGATATACTAAACGAATGTGTGTGATGGATACACAAAGGGAGCATGTGATAGATACAAAAAGTGAACGTGTGTGGTAGATACACAAAGTGAAGCGAGTGTGATGGATACACTATATGAAGCAAAGTGTGATGGATACACAAGGTGAGTGCAGTGTGATGGATGCACTGTATGAAGCAAAGTGTGATGGATACACAAGGTGAGCATAGTGTGATAGATGCATAAAGAGAAAGTGTGTGATTGATACACAAAGCGAGCGTGTGATTGATACACAAAGCGAAAGTGTGATTGATACACAAAGCGAAAGTGTGTGATGGATACACCAAGGGGGCATGTGTGATTGATACACAAAGCGAATGTGTGTGATGGATACAAAGCGAGTGTGTGATAGATACACTATATGAACTAAGTGTGATTGATACACTAAATGAATGAAGTGAGCAAAGCGTGATGGATACGCAAAAGGCAAACACAAAGTGTGATAGATGCACTAAGTGAGCAAGTGTGATGGATACACAATAGGTGAACACGAAGTGTGATCGATGCACTTAGTGAACAAGGTATGATTGATATACTAAATGTGAACACGAAGTGTGATAGATGCACTTAGTGAACAAGTATGATGGATATACTAAAGGTGAACACAAAGTGTGATAGATGCACTTAGTGAACAAGTATGATTGATATACTAAAGGTGAACACGAAGTGTGATAGATGCACTTAGTGAACAAGTATGATTGATATACTAAAAATGGACACAAAGTGTGATAGATGCACTTAGTGAACAGGAGTATGATTGATATACTAAGGGTGAACACGAAGTGTGATAGATGCACTTAGTGAACAGGAGTATGATTGATATACTAAGGGTGAACACGAAGTGTGATAGATGCACTTAGTGAACAGGAGTATGATGGATATACTAAAGGTGGACACGAAGTGTGATAGATGCACTCAGTGAATAGGAGTATGATTGATATACTAAGGGTGAACACGAAGTGTGATAGATGCACTTAGTGAACAGGAGTATGATTGATATACTAAGGGTGAACACGAAGTGTGATAGATGCACTTAGTGAACAGGAGTATGATTGATATACTAAAAGTGAACACGAAGTGTGATAGATGCACTTAGTGAACAGGAGTATGATTGATATACTAAAAGTGAACACAAAGTGTGATAGATGCACTTAGTGAACAGGAGTATGATTGATATACTGAATGTGAATGAAGTGTGTGATTGATACACTGAATGCAATGAAGTGTGTGATTGATACACTAAATGCAATAAAGTGTGTGATTGATACACTGAATGAAATGAAGTGTGTGATTGATACACTGAATGCAATGAAGTGTGTGATTGATACACTAAATGCAATGAAGTGTGTGATTGATACACTGAATGAAATGAAGTGTGTGATTGATACACTAAATGCAATGAAGTGTGTGATTGATACACTAAATGAGGATGTGTGTGATAGATACAGAAAATGAGAATGAAATGTGATTGATACACTAAATGAGTATGTGTGTGATAGATACACAAAATGAGTGAAGTGTGATGAGAGTGTGATTGATACACTAAATAAACATGTGAGAGATACATGAAGCAAACGGAAGTAAATGAGGTGTGATGGATACACTAAAGTAATCATGTGACAGATATATGAGGTAAACAGAGTGTGATTGATACACAAAGCAAACATGTGATATGAAGAGAAGAATGGTGTGATAGATACACAAAGTGGGTGAAGTGTGATTGATACACTGAGTGAGAGTGTAATAGATACACAAAAGTGAATATGTGCGTGATAGATACACAAAATGAAAATGTGTGTAGTACACAAAATAGAATGTGCGTGATAGATACACAAAATGAGAATGTGTGTGTAGATACACAAAATGAAAATGTGTGTAGATACACAAAATGAGAATGTGTGCGATAGATACACAAAATGAAAGAAGGGTGATAGATACATGAAATGAGAATGTGTGTGATAGATACACAAAGTGAATGAAGTGTGATTGATACACTAAGGCAACTAAAGTGTGTTAGATACACTAAATGAAGCAAATGAACGTGTGTGATAGATACTCAAAGTGAATGAAGTGTGATTGATACACTATGGGAATGAGGTGTGATTGATACACTATTCTGACTTGAAGCAGACTTGATCTTGAGCTTGAGGTAGAGGTACACTCATACTTCGGAGCACTGGCAAGGCCTGAAGAGGTACACACGGGATGTAGTCTCGGAACTTACTGAAGTTGAAACAAACTCAGATACCCGACGTTTTCCTCTTTTGCTTTTATTTGCAGTCCGGAACCACATAGCTTCAAATAGGTCCTGGTTTTACTGTTCACACTTATCGGGGGTGGGCCCTGCAGTTTTATGAAAGAACGAATCTGTTTTGCACAAATGTGGAGAATGGCACGGCACTCTGAGCACAAGATGATTTTTTGAAATTGAAGATGAGTTCTTAACCGGGTATTGAGCCTACGACTGAACACAGCGAAAAAGACTCAACAAAAGAAAACAAAGGTAAACAACCTAAACACATCTATTGACACTCGAAACGACTCAAAACAAGAATCGAGACAGACAAAACAAAACACAAGACTCAAATGTGCACAGGGAGCCTGTTTCACCGGGTATTATTTCCCACCCTTTCTCATTTGTGATTCTCACATCACTCGGCCCTCAAGCTCTTTTTTCTGAAAAAGCCCTTTTCTCACTTTTTCTCTCATCGCACATCTCTCTATTCTTCAATCTCTCATTTTTCATCCCTCCCCTGGTGGTTGATGGATAGACAGAAGTTGCGGGCTCTTGCCCCTAGCATTCTGCTAGATTTCTTCTGTTCACAACAGTGAGTTTCTCCCACAGAGGGGTTGTGCGCTACAACTGGGTGTGTAGCAAATCTGCAGCTAACATCGGTTGATGATGCCTGCTGGGGAGTTTGGACGTGGTTAGATCTGTCCAGATGAGGAAGTGGAACATCTTGCCATTCCAATTTGTGCTTCGCACTTGGCTTGATACCTCGCTGCTTGGAGGATGAGAGAGCTTTCAGCCCTTTTTGTTACTTCAGTTGTGCCCTCTTCTGGCAGGTAGAGTGCCCTTCTTGGCAAGTATGTTGAAAATGGGGAAAGACAGGAAGCCTGACTCAACTGTGCCCCTAGTTCATCATTTTGACCATTTTTTTTTTGCTTTCTACTAAAACAATTTTGACCAACATGAGAGTTAGATTAACATGCTTATTCATTTTTGATTTGAAAATCATGCAAGTCAGGCTATGAGCACTGAAAATTTTCCTTTTTTGGGTCCAAGAAATGGTCCAGTTTTGGAAAAGATGGAATAATTTTCGAGAGAATTAGTCAACCTCAGTAAAAATTCTCAAAAACTATTTTTGCAAACGGCCAATGCTCAACAAGCACGGAACCTACTCTTGAGATGACAACCTCGGACCATAGCAATGGAAAATTGCCCCTTGTCTGAAGGACACTGCATGGCAACGGAAAGTTGCCCCTTGTTTGAAATGACACCGCGTTTGAATGGCAACGGAAAGTTGCCCCTTGTTAATGGCACCGCAGCGTATTGAAATCAATCCTTCAGAGCGACGATCACAACCGAACTCTCGGATACAGAGAAGGCAAAGATGATCAAAACCATTTCATGGACACAACTGAATTTGAAGTGTTTTAGGGCTGGACTTCAGAGTGAAGTTGCCTACGTATCCCAAACATGGGAATCAAGCCTTACGTAGTTCGGGGTTAAGGTACACTCGGGTATTTAACCTCTCCTTTTTATGCTCTAACTTTTGCCAAGGCGCCTGTTGCAGGTTTTCGACCTTGCGAGCTTTGTTCTTCTTTCTTTTCTTTTCTTTTTCATTTTCTTTTCTTTTTTCTTTTAGGCTCTAACTTTTGCCAAGGCGCCCGATGCGGGTTTTCGACCTTGCGAGCTTCTTTTTCTTTTCTTTTCTTTTTCTTCTTCCTTTTCTTCTTTTTTTTTTTTTTTTTTTTTTTTTATTTTTTTTTTTTGCTTGCTCTAACTTTTGCCTGGGTCGCCCTTCCGGGTTTTCGGCCCAGCGAGCCTCTCAAAGGGTAAAAGTGTAGCAAGTCCATGCCAAATGGTTTTGAGGGTTGAAGCCATCCGTATCCAGGAGAGTGGCTGTTGATTCGCAAGAAAGATCATCTTCGGCTCTTCGGGCACATCTGACATTTTGCCCCTAGTTTGAGGGGGGGCTTCTGATCTAGCTTCCCAAGCTTCTTCTGACATCTGATCTTCTTGATTTGACTTTTTGCCTCTTGTTCGAGGGCTGCTTTGAATCTGGCCACAGGCCTCACGTTGTAGTTGAACATTCTGAGTTTGAGTCCAAGGTTTGAAAATGAGGGGTCGAGTCTCGAGGCTGAGAGCGATCCTAGCTGCACAATCTCAAGAGCGATTCCACACATGTCTTCGCAGGACCGCGCAAAACATTTTTTGAAAGTTTTTAAGAAAGCGACAAATCGCTCGCGCTGAAGACAGTGTAGGACCAATCTGGATCAAAGCTAGGGTCCTTCTCAGTACTCACACTAACAAGCATGATTTCATTCATTAAGGGCTTAGCACGCCTCTCTTTCTCTCAATTGATCAAATTTTGCAAATCCCGAGGAATTCCTTCCTCTTCGTTTTACACAGTGTTCAAAAAGTTTTGAAAAACTTAGGTCAATGCAATGACTTCAAGGCACAGAAAAGACAGAGTTCTTAGTCAAATACTTCCATCTCATTTAGAATTTCTGGCACAACTGGCACACGGCAGAAGCAAACACAAGAGTGTGAAAATCACTGCTGTTCCATTCAAATCTGTTGGCAAACTGGCTCCCTGGCAGAAACAGACTCAAAAGAAAATGAAAAGACAAACAAAAACAAAATTGATGTCCGAGGTAACACCCCCGGAATCACCCGACTCCTACATAACAGGACTGACTCGATACAACAAGACAGACCTTAACCAAAAAGACTGACTCAAAACAAAGAGACAGACTCAAACAAAAACACAGAACTGACTCAATACCCAAGCCAGAATACAA
>JAPPVO010006145.1:0-32526 GCA_030407325.1 Camellia japonica | reverse complement strand
TTGTTTTCCTCAAACTTTGTACTTGAAGAGAATTATTATGAAACAAACCTTTTGTCTAAAAAGAGTGTTATATCTGTACATCTCGTAGTTTGCACTGCATTGCATCATATTACACCTCAAATGTAAATGATATTGATTTGTTGTCTGCAAATTGAGCAATTGTACTATGATAATCGGATAACCAACCAATTAACAGCAAAACAACTCACACAAACCCACTGCTCAAACTGAATAGACAGCCCATACTCTACTGGGGATCGATCTGCATACAACCCATAACATAGCACTCGGTTCATCCTGCACACAGCAAACCCTGAACAAATAACCCAATCTGTCAAGACGGATCACAAAGCTGGCACGGTTACAGTTGAAACACACTCGGATGTCCCAAATTTCCTTCTCCTGCCTCGCATGATTGCAGAGAATGGCATAGCATTCTGAGCACAAGCGATTACTTTTTGGAAAAGGAGGGGTTTTCGACCGGAGTATCGAGCTTACCACAGAACACGACGAGACAGACTCAAACAAAGAAACAAAAGGCACACGACCTGACATAATGAGACATGCTTAGAAGAGACTCAAGGCCAAAATCAAGGCCGACAAATCAAAAGACACGACACACGGACATGTTTACAAAGAGACCTCAGATCTCGAGGAGCCAATTCTTCCGGGCATAATTACCACCCTTTCTGATTTGTGATACTCGCATCGCTCGGCCCTCAGGCTCGGTTTTTCTCTCAAAACCCTTTTCTTCACTTTTCTCTCAACTTACACCTCTCTGTTCTTTATTCTCTCATTTTTCATCCCTCCCCGGGGCGATTGACAGATGAATAGGAAGTCGCGGGTTCACGCCCAACACTGTTAGCTCACGGCTATTCCTTCTGGTAGATAGGGTGCCTTGCTGGCGAGCATATTAGCGGGGGGAAGACAGAAGACCTGACTCAATCGTGCCCCTAGTTCGTCATTTTGACCATTTTTTTGTTTTGGTTTTCTACTAAAACAATTTTGATCAGAAATGAGAGTTGGATAAACACACTTATTCAATTTTTGATTTGAAAATCATGCAAGTCAGGCTGTGAGCACTGAAAGTTCTCCTTTTTGGGTCCACACATGGTCCAATTTTGAAAATGAAACAGTTTTCGAGAAAGTAAGTCAACCTCAGTGAAAATTTTCAAAAACTATTTTTACAAACAATCAACGCTCAACAAGCGTAGAACTTACCCTCGAGATATGCAACCTCGGATCGGAGGCAATGGAAAATTGCCTCTGGCTTAAAGGGGGATAAAGGCAATGGAAAGTTGCCCCTGGTTTGGACGGTAACTTAGGGCAACTTGTGGCAATGCATGGCAACGGAAAGTTGCCCCTTGTTTGGATGATGCCTCGGCACGTTGTAAGCCAGTCCTTGTTGACGACGATCGGACCCTCGGACGCGGAGGAGACGAAGATGGTTTGAATCAATATATGGACACAGTCACCTGGAAGGTGTTGGTGGTTTGGACTTCAAGATGAAGTTGGTTACGTAGTTCCGGGTTGCTGCAATCGAGACATTGGATTCGGAGGAGGCACAAGTGATCCAAACCACGACATGGACTGAGACGCTATGGAAGCGTTGGGGGCTGGACTTCAAGATGAAGTTGCCTACGTATCCCAAACATGGGAATCAAGCCTTACGTAGTTCCGGTTAAGGTACACTCGGGTATTTTAACCTTCACTGTTTAGGCTCTAACTTTTGCCAAGGTGCCCAATGCGGGTTTTCGACCTTGCGAGCTGTGTTTTTCTTTTTCCTTCTTTTTCATTTCTTTTGCATTTTTATTTTTATTTCTTTTGCTATATTTATATATTTTTTTTCTTTTTGCATTTTCTTTTTTTTTCTTTGCTCTAACTTTTGCCTGGGCCGCCCTTCCGGGTTTTCGGCCCAGCGAGCCTCTCAAAGGGTAAAAGTGTAGCTAGCCCATGCCAAATGGTTTTGAGATTGAAGCCTCTCCGTATCCAGGAGAGCGACTGTTGTATTGACTTGCAGGAAAAGTCCATCACGGTTGCTTCTCGAGCCATGCTTGGTGGGATCTGATCTCCTTGATCTGGCTTTGGTGCCTCTTGTTCGAGGGCTGCTTCAAAAGGGGCCACACAGGCGTTTCATGGCACTGAATGTTTTGAACAGATTGCGGTTTGCAACAGATAAATCAAATCTCGAGGCTGGGAGCGATCCTGGGCTGCACCATCTCAAGAGCGGTTCCACACAGGTCTTCGCAAGACTGCGCAAAATATTTTGTTTTTGAAAGTTTTTAAGAAAGCGACAAATCACTCGTGTTGAAGATAGTGTGGAACCAGTCTGGATCAGGCCAGGGTCCTTCTCAGTACTCACGCTGACAAGCATGATTTCATTCATTAAAAGCTTAACATGCTTCTCTTTCTCTCAAAATGGTCAAAATTTTGCAAAACCCGAGGAATTCCTTCCTCTTTGTTTTTATCACCACAGTGTTTGAAAAGGGGTTTTATGCAAAGCTTAGGTCATTACGACGATGTTTAAGGCACAAGAGAGTAGGTGGTACGCATTGTCGTTCCATTCACATCCTCCGGCACGGCTGACTCAAATAGCAACAAATACGGCACATGATAGCCACAGCTGTTTCATTCAGATTTGCTGGTATAACCGGCTCCTCGGCAGCAACGGGCTCAAAAAGCAAAAGCAACTAATTACAAGACAAAACGGTGTTTGAGGCAACAACCCCGAAATCACCCGGTATACTATACAAGAGGGACTGACTCATTACAACAAGACAGACCCTGTAAGCAAAAAGACTGACTCAGTACAGAGAGACAGACTCAAAGACAAAACAAAAGACTGACTCGACACCCAAGTCAGGATTTTCAAAACTAGCATTGGCAGGTGCTCAAAAAATACGTGCCAAACGCCCTATCCAAAAATGTACCAGACACTGCCCACAGGCGGTTCACCTTCTGATTACATACTTGCAGTATCTGTATCCTCGAAATCCAACAACTGAGTGGTGACGGATTTTGCTGAGGTTGGCGGGAGGATAACCTCGTTGTCAATCAAGTCTTGTACCTCATGACGTCGGCGGAAGCAATTATCATTGGCATGGCCAGTCTGCTGATGGTACGCACAGTACAAAGAAGCATCATGCGTGGCGGGGAGATTCTTCGGGAGGGGCCGAGGCTCCAGGGTTTAAGGTGTCCCCTCTCAGCAAGGATTTGAAGTGCCTTGGACAATGGCATGTAGAGAGCATGGAAGACCCTGCGCCCCCGGGGCAGGTACTTTGGAGTCTGAGCACTCTTGCTAGATGCACTAGCGAACGGATCGGCGGGTGCGGTCTTGGATTTCTGATCCTTTCCGGATGCAAGGCTGGGAGGGGGAGGAACTGTTCTGGCATGACGGGGCCTGTCCCGATTCTCTGATTGACTGGAATTGCCCTCAGGCGGAGTGGGGAAAGCATCCTCCACAGCTTTTGACATAACTGCGGATATCTGTTGCTTGTTCATTCCCCCGGCTTTCAAAGCCTCTACTGCCCACAGCAGTTGTTCGGTAGGGTCGGTATCTGCCTTCATCTTGCCTTTGTCTCTGGCCTCGGCCTGATTTAGAACTTGGTTTGATGCGTCGTTGTCATAGCTGGAGGCCATCTCCGGTTGATTGAGTTCAATTACAATTCGTCTTAGTAGTGGGGGCTCCTGGGGTATGAAGCCTCCGGCATATGGTACGGCTGGTGGCGAAACAGACATTCCATAGGCGAGATCCGTCATGGATCTTTGAAGATCACCTATCATTCCCATTAATTCAAATGTAGTAGGCTCGCGAGCCTGATATAGTTGAGGGGTCCGAATTGGATGTGCGGCAGGCGACCTGGGTGGGCGCGGCATGTCAACAGTAGCTTCATCCTGTGGGGTGATTCCTTGACTTAACGCGGCCATCATGACCACGATCTCTTCTGCATTCTGCGTCATGTTCAGTTCTGCCTCAGCAAGGAGAAGACACTGGCTGTTCTGGATCGGCCCTCTGAATTTCTGAACTGAAACGGAAAACAAGCAGTATTTCAGCCCCAAACTGATCAAACACGGATGCAGCCGGACAACTGTACTCTACTACTGATCACTGTTCCCCAAAATCACTGTCCCAAATCTGAATCTGATACCCGCAGATATAACTGATTCTTAAAATACTGATACTGGTGCCCGCAGGCCTGATGCTCAAACTTTGCAAACTGATATACGCGTTCCCTGCAGAGATACACTCTAAAAGCACATAGCAGGTAAAAGAGAGCCAATACACCCCTATGTTGGGGTAGGGTTTCCCTGTCCTATTTTGTCAGGAACTAGGGTTTCACTACGCACGCAGCGGTTTCAAACAACCTATATCGGGTAAGCAACCTGTCCTAGTTTGGAATGGTCACTATGGATTCCGAATATGCACTAGGTCGAATGGTCAAAAAGGGTGCCCCGGTAAAACCGGGGTTTGTGTTCCCATGCTGGCAGAGCCCGCAACCGGTTAGCCTTATGGTCATGCCTTGACAAGACAAGCCTCCGGCAAACCACTCAGGAATAGCAGATGGCCAACACGGTGTCCTAGGCGCACCAATGCAAATGCAATGCAAAGAAACACACAAGTGTAGTCACAACAGGATATCACGACTTTGAGTCAAGCTCTCTAAAATCCCCAGCAGAGTCGCCAGAAACTGTAGACGCGCCCTTGTGGGCCTCACTCTACAGTTCGGACTCCCTTTTTGTGTGTTGCGGTTCTTAATCTGAACCAAAGAGTCCAACTCTGGCAAATCGTTTTTGAAGAAAAACAGATTTTGAAAAAAGTAGTGCCAAACATGGACTGCTTTGCCAGATTACAGAGTCGCCACCTAAATATTTTATTTTTGGGAAATTTAGGAAACCCTGACTCGGTGCCGAAGGCCACGTGTCCGTCATTACCAAAGTTGTCTTGGCTCGGGAGCTTGGGTACGATCGGGGAAGGTCAGCTATGAGCACCCCCTCTCGCCCGGTCCGAAGACCGGCCTCTACTAACTGTGATATCCGATTTTGAAAACATTACATGCTCTTGTTCCGGTTATTAGCCTAGAATTACTATGTGATGCGCGCAGCAAACAAGTATAGACTAGATTGCCTAATTTGGAAACAAGAATTGCATATCCGTTCGTTTTGAAAAACAGTTTGAAATTGCTACTCGCAAGTAGGCTAAAATACAGATTTCAATGAGTTATTCCAACTCAAGCAATCCAACCTCCACCCACAGGCATTCAAACAGTTTATCTCATATAAGCACTTAGCCGCATGGTAAGCATACTGTTATGTTAACATCCACACGCATGCGATATGCTAAAGCATAAATACTTACATCGTACTCCGTGCCAAAACAAGAAACTAGTTAGCAAACATGCATGACCTAGTTCATGTTAAATGGCTAATGCAACACAGGCGAAGATGCAATTTAGAGTAGGCTCGGCTAACCCTAAAGATGGCATGTGAAATGCACTTTATTCGATGCACGTATTCAAGTTGGAATTTAGAATACAATGCAGTTTGTATGATGTACCGAGCCCGATGCATGTAAACAAATGCATGGATGCACGCATGCATTGCATAAGGTATGCTAAAAATAAACGTGCCCTAATCTATCATCATAAGCAGGTAAATAAAAGGGAAGAAAGAAGTGGGGGTTGGAAGACATGCACACACCCACGCACACTTATTACAGATTTGCCCTCGCTCGGAGGGACCAAAAGAATAATACAAATTAATTAACTACGCAAGCTAATTAAATATTACAAATTAATTAAATTAACAAAATAATTAATCTAAGAAAAACAGTAAACCGCCTCGGGGCGAGGGCCCAATGTATGCACACTCGGATTCCGCTCGGAATTGCACTGCCATGCCTAGCCCGCCTATGTTTTCCCTGCTTTGCTCCTCTGGACACTGCCAAAGTCTCAGAACCACTTCTCAAGGCACTGGGGGGTATCACCGGCTGAGGGGAAACACCACCGGCTGAAGTATGTGGTCACCGGCACAAGATTAATCCATCGGCCATAAGTTGACTGCCGGTCGGCACTAAATACTGCCGGCCGGCACTGAATGTCTGCAGAACCTGCAACTCACAGCAGCAGAGGCAAAAACTTGCATGGCAATGTAATTCCAACAATGTATGCACTAATCATGCCCCTTATCATATTTGTGACTCAAAGAGGCATGTGCCTCGGTTTTCGGGCCACCAATCACGCATTTCCATGCATGATGGCCCAAAGAACCAAATGTGCAATTTCATGTCAAATGCAATGCATGCAAACCATAATAAACAACAAGGGTCCTAACCTCTATCACACTCACTTCAAGAGGCCAAGTATGCACAATGCAATGCTATCCTAGACATGTTGGCTAGCATGTGGTATGGACAATGCAAGGCACTTATACAAACATACAAGCAAACATGCAAGGCAAGCATGCAAACCAAGTAAAAGAGGGACTTAAACATGACTTAGGCAACTCCAAATAAGCCTAAAATCAGTAGCCAAAATGCTAAGTATGAGAGCTAAACACACATGCACATGTACACATGTTAAGGCACACAACTTAGGCATCAAACAAACCACTCTCAAGCACACTTGAAAGGAGATAACATGGATGATTAGCATGCAACATGAGCTCTAAAATCATGTCAAAGTGTGGTGCTAAACCAACTCAAGATAGGCCAAACAAGCATGCATGCAAATGGTCCAAGACTTAAAGCAAGTCAATGATGAGGCATTGAACTATACTTATGCAAGACAATTATGGCATGCATTAAACAACTAAAAACAGGTTTTTAGCATGTTAAAACAAAGCCAAAAGGCTACTTAGATGACATCTAAGAGGCTTGAAACCAAAGGCATGCACATGACCAAAACATGAAGCATTCAATACATGCTTTTAAAGCATTAAAGAGGCAACTAAGGCAAGCATACAAGCACACCAAAGGGACTGAAATGACATGCCAAATGGTTCCAAACCATCAAAATGAGGTAAGCAACACATGCTACATATGCATGCTCAAAGGCTAGCAAGCCTAAAATGCAAAGGGGCTATATAATGCATGCCAAGATCAACCCAAATGACTATAGACAGAGCTAAAACATGTCAAAATAAGCACAAAACATTCATAAGTCTAAGCCTAAAGCATGCTCAAATTAGGGCTAACAACCTAAAGTATGTTAAGGCAATACAAGGCATTACATGGCAACTATGCTAAGCATGCATAAGGGCCCAAAACCAACACATAGCAATGTTAAATCATGATATCCTAAGCATGAATAACAGTCCATACATGCTCAACACACACTCAATCACAATGCTCCCTCAAGAGGCAAAACTTGCCCTTTTCAAGGACATCAAGGAGAGGGGGTGACCCTCTCCTTCTTGGGACTTCAAGGCATCATCTTCACCACTGAAATCCCTCAAGATTTCAGTGGTGAAGAGATCCAAACACCAAAATCCCGGAGCTCTCACAAAATAGCACAAAAATGAGGCCTTTCAAGGCCTAAGAGGGGCCAAACTTCTCCAAAGCACAAAGTACCCTCAATAAACTATCAAGAGGACTAAAAAACAGAACTTTTTTGTATTAAACACCAAGCACAAAAACAGTTCAAAGATAGGTAAAAATGGAGTGCAAGAATGGGGGAAATAAAGCAAGTTTCTCACCCTTGTTGACCTTCTTCACCAAAGATGATGTTGTTGCTTCCTTAAGCTCTAATCCAACCAAAAACTCTAAGAACAACCTCTTGGAACCTCAGCAACCAAGGGAAGGTGAAACACTAGGTGTTGATGTGCAATAGTGAGACACAAACACCTAGTGTACAAACAAGAGAGCAAAAGAGAGATAGGATAGATATAGAATTCAAACCCTAAAACCAGAGCTTCTTCTCTGTCTTTTCTCTCCAAAAATGTCTAACTCTTCTTACCCTTGAGCCAAGAGGAGAGAGTCTTCCCTTATAGGCAACAAAGCTTACAAGCTAAGTCAATCAAAGGCTCATCCCTCCATACACGTGTATGGAGGGGAAACAAATGCAAGACAGCTGCCTTAAAATATCTCATAAAGCAACTGAATAGTAGTCGGCAGGGCAAAATTGTCATTTTGACAAAATTGACTGCCGACCGGCACAAAAGAGTGCCGACCGGCACAATATAGTGCCGATGGCAACACCAACCAGCCGGTGGCCTCTAGCTACTGCCGGTGGTGTGTGGGGATGCCTCACAAGGCATTCCCTACCCCTCCAAGGCAAAGCACAAGTGTTTGGTGCGAAACCAGACACAAAACGGTCGAGTTCGGAGATCCTGAGGCAAGGCGCGTAGCCGAGAACTCCGGGAACTCCAAACGAACACAAACATGGATAATCATCGGGTGTTCAAACGGTGACGTCCAAGTCTTGAGGACGGTCAAAAATGGGGTGTCTACAGGGACTTGTCTATTTATAGGTGTAAAGGTGGCTTTTCAATTTTGAATTCAATAGGTATAGTACCTGTTTGGTTTGAATTAACAGATACAAAACTTGTTTGAACAGGTACATAACCTGTTTCGCACTGTTTCAACAGGTAAGGCACTATTTGGTTTGAATTTTAAATAGATATTGAATCTGTCCGGTTTACCTTCAAATAGATTGGAACCTGTTAGGTTTGAACTTGAATATATATAAATCTGTTTGAAGAGGTGCAAGAAATTTGAATTACAAAATTGGACAGATTTATATTTTAGCAAAAAATAAAATTAAATTCAAATGCTTTTGGCCCAAAAAAAATTAGTATTGGGTCGGACAAGCCCAACCTCACACCACGCACCCGCATCCAAGCCTAGCCTGCTTGGACAGTGACGCCAGCGCACCTGTGTTTATTTTGGGTCCAATAGGTTTAGCCCACTTTGCCCATAATCTCTTATTCTACAAAACTTGAGTGCCCCTTGGGGCCTACCCCAAGTTCAAAACCCAAGCCTTATAAACCTACACAAAGTTTGCCCACCAAACCAATGTAGGACAAATCTTTAAGTCAAACCTTAGGGAAACTTCACCAAAATACCATTTCCATAGAGCTCACTTTGGCTTCAATTTTCCATTCACCTGATAATGGTTTTGAGCAACCAAATATACTACGTAAATCACAACGCGGCATAGAACGCATTACCACTTAGACCCGCCAACTTTGGCGCGTGGGTCCCACTTAAAAATTAGACCAAAGTTGAGGAAAAATTCTATTTTTCCAAAACCATTTCTAACAAATACATCTATCAATTATAATCTAAATCCATTATCAATAATACCTATTTCATTGTCAACTATCCAAAAACTTTAATAACATCATATTCCAAATATCATATAAATTCATACCAACGAAGTGTAATCCATCTAAATTAAATATTACATACAAAAACACTAAATTTTCAAAACAAAGGATTGTACAAAAATAAATGTCTTCCATATATAGAACAAATGTTCTTCATACAGAAAAATAAATATCCACAATAGCCAACGCAAAAGCAATCTGTAAAAAATAAAAATAAAATAACCATTAGCACTTATTCAATAAAATTGACATTCAAATTATAGTAATTATAAAATTAATAATTCTTATATATTATATTCTGCAAATTATAACAATTATAAAATTAATAATTTCTTGTTGCAAAAGAAGGGAAAGGGGTGAGAACAGTACAAAAATTTAAGGCATACAGGTAATTTTTCAACAATTAAGTGCATATAAACTCAGAATGCTATTGTACAACAAGAATGATGGCCAACATTAAATAGAAATGGAAAAGAATTATGAAGCTTACATGGAATCAACCCATCAAAATAAAATGATGTATAAGAATAGAAAGACAAGTAGCAGTAAGAAATGCATCTATGAGAAATAAAAACTGGTGGCAATCAAGAACCAAATAAGAAAATGTTGTTTGAAATGGTTCATTTCAGTTATGCTCATTGGAGATGAACAAGAAGGAAGAGTGATTTCATTCAAATTTAAGGCACCAAGGGCAAAAAGAAAAAAGATTGACGACAAGGGAATGCAAAACATAACGATCAAGAAGTGGAAGATAATATGCTTCTCTATATAGCTACATGTAAAATAGGATACATGTACTTAAACCTCAAGTAATTGGGATTTGCTTTCTCAAGTTGACATCAAAGGAAAAAAAATTCAAAAAAATTCTCCATATCTCCAAATCATTAAAGAAAGGCAATTCCTACTCCTTCAAAGAAAGATAATTCCTACTTCTAACAAATTGTGTCTTTATAAATTATTAAAGAAAGGCAATTCCTACTCCTTCAAAGAAATTCTGGCTTTAAACTATCCAACATATCTTAGTTTAAGGTATTTCTAGCATCTCAATTGATAGATTATTCAAACAATGGAACTACTCCAAATGACTACTAGCACCAATATATAGAGAATATTGATAAAAATGTACAACTTAAAGTTATGGTGATTGAATCATGCTTACTAAGTTGTCTAGCATCTATTACCTTATGCATTTGTGTCCATAATGGATGGTCCATTAGATGCCTATGGAAGTATGACATCTATTAAGGTTTCCCAGTCAGTTTATATGACAAACAAATACATGTATATAAATTTTTTATATATATAGAGGAGGAGCAGAGAGATGAAGAAAGGACCCCCTAGAGATTTTGCCCCAAAGCCCACAACAAAGCCTGCTTGATTTGCAGAGAGAGAACTCAAAGGACATTTTCTAGCCAGAAACCACGAACTACTGAAACTGCATGACACAGAGAGAGAGAGAGAGAGAGAGAGAGAGAGAGAGAGAGAGTGACAGTCACACAAATATGTACTGATATATATACATATTTGGATTGCTGTAGATCAAGAAAAAAAATGATTCAAGAGCTATTAGGAGGTGGTGCTGGACTAATAGGAGGAGTAAGAAAAATCTCCATTACCGGTGTTCTAGAGGGTTCCTCCCCTTCTCCATCTCTTTCCTTCTTTGTCACCACTACTCCAGCGAGCTCTTCAGCCTCTGTTGAGAACCAAAACCTTCAGTGTCTGCATGATGGAGATGAACATTTAATTTCTAATTGTAAACAATATATTTAAGAGAAATCAAAACCCATTTCATAGGTTAGAAACAATTTATTCAACAGAGACAAAAACCCATTTGAAGAGTGAAATAGAAACCCATTTGCTGGACGTTGCACAACAAAAACTATCTAGAACCGAAACCAGAGAGCTAGACAGAGATGGAGAAGGTTTGTGTGACTGTATAAGGAAAAGAGTTTAAAATCAAGGATGAGGAGAGAGAGAGAGAGAGGGTTGGGTGGGTAGGTGGGTGGCCTTTAAGAGACGTGGGAGAGAGAGGGTGAGACGTGGAGGAGCGTCGGTTGTGATAGAGAGGGTGGGTTTTTTTTAGCTTCTGTTGAAGAAGAATAGAGAGTGAGACAGAGAAAGAGAGAGAAGATGGGGGGTGGGGGGGATGGGGTCAGACATGGATAGATAGGTATATTTAGGCAACAATCATCATTCATTTGAACCAATCTGAACCATTCATATATACTTTAGATTCATCTCAGCCGCTAATGTCAAATCTATCTCTGATACATTTTGATATATTTTTAAAAATAGTATTGTCTTATTATATAGATTTTTCTGAATACTATTTTAGATAATTTTTTTAAATTTGTAATATTGACGTTAATTAGTTTTCAAAAAAGTTTAAGAGGAGGGGAGGCTATTTCCACTTCAAGGTTAGAGAAAGCATTACGCAATGTCGTCCACCAACAAAGGATTGCCGGCAGCGGGACTCAAACCTAAACCAAATAGGCAAAGGGAATGAGTTTTACCAACTGAACCAACCCTTGTTGGCGTTAGAGTTGATGTTAATGAAAATGAGTTGGAACTCTAAGAACACCTACTGATTTTATTTGAGAGTTGGAGGACAAAGGTTTACATTTGACAAACAAAAATTTTATATACAAAATTCACAAAAATGTGATTGTAATATTTTACATTACAATAATAAGAGTTTTAAAAATTAAATTTTTTGTTATTAAAAGTAAAGATTTATTTAAAAAATATTTTAAAACCAATCGAAAAATAAAAACAGGACTTCTAGTGCCAAATAATACTAACAGCTAATAATTTATACAGTATACTACTCCCCACGTGCGTGGAGAATAATCTTATAGTGATATTTTAACACACTACCATGTGAATTAAAGGAGCTGACTTGTGAATTAAAGGAGCAGACTTATCTACAGCCTATAAAGTAAATTGGACGGTATTATTGAAACCGTGGAGTCTATTACGGATTTTATTTTGATAATTTAAATTGTTTAATGTGTAAAGTTTGTTGAGTACTTGATTCTTAAAAAAAATCACGCTGATCGGATATCGATAGCTTCTTAATCAAAACATATTTTTTTCAATGGTAAATATGATTTTAAAAATAATTTGTTGACAAAAATATATTATGATCAAGGAAATATTGATTTCTAATCAATGTGATTTTTTACAGAGATGAAGTGCTCGACGAGATTTACATATTCAACAATTTGAATCATTAAAATAAGACACGTGGTAGACCCCACGAGTCCAACAGCACCATTCCAGCTTTCTTCTAAATTAAACTACTATGTAAATTAAGAAATGTTTGTAAAAGTGTTTTTTGAGACACTTTGATTGCTTTTTTGTTTCAAATGTATGCATACAATATTTGGATTTTTGTTTGTTTTGTTTGTTTTTGGTTTTTTTGACAAATTATACCAGTAATTTCTATATTTTTACTTTTGTATTGAGAGGGGAGATTTGTACCGGACAGTACGGCCGAGCTAAGGTAACGTCAGACGTGACGGACCGCACGGCGCCGAGCTAACTTCTCTACTGCTGCGGCCTGCAGCCTGACTTGCACGGTCGGAGACGTTGACCGCTCCCGCACGAACTGGCCTAGCCGAGTTGCGACTTGCACGTGTTGGCAGGAGCTCGGAGTGGCGAATGGTAACCGAGCTAAAGGATAATCCGGGCTAGACTGAGGCTGCGGCGAGACCGGCGTTCCTCTAACTGGCCAGCCGAAATAGATGGCTTCATGTAGCCGAGATCGAAGATAGCACGGGGTGAGGCCGGCTTGCCTGGTGGCCGGTTACCTAGAATTGACCAGTCAAGATTACCTCGGCCATGAGAGTTTGATGTGTGCTCCTTGGCCGAGGGATAGGTCGGCGATTCGTAGCTCGGTTTTATGCTTGTGGTGGCAATTCTCCATATGGGATAGGCCGGTCGTAGTACTCCGGTTATGTGTGCCACCTGGGCCAATGGCGTGAGGTGGAGGAAATCTGCTCCACACACGCACCAATACCGTTGGGCAGTTCTGCATGTACTGGCTGGAGGACAAAACCTTTACACGCGTAAGGTGGTGAGGGGCGAGCACTGCCACCTGTCCAGGGAAGGACAACAGAGGTAGTGCGCGCACGATCTTGAGGCTGCATGGCCAGCCTAGAAATAAGGAGGAAGGTGAACGTTAGAGGTAGGCAACTTCTTTCTCTAAGAAAACACACTCTCTCTCTAGCCTTCTTCTTCCTCAAGTGGCCTGACTTGATCGTCGGAGGGTCTATCCGGCACACCACCGCCGGGCAGCTCACCGTTTCTGTGTTGCCAGGTTAGACGCCGTCAGGAGAAGCTTGGAGCGCAAGGAGTACGGAAAGCAGAGGATATTTCGCCCTCGTACATGTATTATTTTGATTTGTATAATTTCAATTGACTTGATTTTAAACATCAATTAATTGTTTTGTCTTAGTTTGATCCAATTTTAAATTTTTTTTTTTTGGATAAAAATGTGCACATAAGTTGCATGTATTACGCTTTATGAGCAAAATTATAAACTTATTCAATTTAGTGAGTTAAATTCAACCAACACAATGACAATTTTATTTCAAAAATCCTAATTAAGATTATTAACTGGACTACATTGACACATAATCTAAAATTAAGAGTTAAAATTGAGCTACTTGAAATTAAAGGGGCCAAAGTAACAAACAAAAATAGAAACTACCGATATAACTAACCCTCTTTTTTCTCTATTTTTTTTTTTACATTTATTTATTTGTGTGTTTTGAAGATATAATATAAAATAATAAATTTATTCTCTCTTTAATAACTTGGACTTTTAAATGAGTTAACAATTAATTCTAATATGGTATCAAAGTGGGCAATAGAAATCTTGACCGTTAATTTCTGCTATTTTTTTTTATCAGCAAAGAAAAAAGAACTTTATTGATGAGATGAGAAAAAAAACAAGCAACAAAATACATCAATAAAGGAAGGAAGTGCAAAAAGTATCATAGCTAACACTCCACAATCCCAACTAGGTTGGCACCAAGGAGGAAGCACAATCATCTGCTAGCACTAAACCCATAGATTGGCGAGAAACCAATCCAAAACAGAGAAACAAAACGAAAAAACTTCAGCATGCACTAGCAGACCAAAACCAATCCTGCTGCTGACAGCAGACCAAACCTTATACCAGCACAAATCAATCTTGTAAGGGTTCAACTCCACCAGACAGCAGCAGCAGCATTCAACTTCACCATGTTCTAAAAGGTCAGCAGCATCCAAAACCACAGCAACAATATGCCTTACACCAGAAGCATCCAAAACCACCTTAGGACAGCAACATCCAAAATGCCTTACACCAGACAGCAGCAGCAGCATTCTAAGAGGTTAACTCCACCATGATCTCCAAATCCACCCTAATCAAAAGCCTTCTTAAAAAGCCCACTTACACCAAACCAAACCAGTACACCACACCAAAAACCAAACCAAAACTACATTCTCATAAACAACCTGAGACTACATAACAAAACAGCTACCAGCAGCAGAGGACAATAGTAACAGTGCAGTTCAAACGCAACAACAGCACAACAGTAGAATCCATCAAATTGCAGCTCTAGACTTGATAAGCTTACATATCTCCATGAAGTTGAGGTGAGCACTATTAGACACAGCAGAGCAAAACAACAACAGAGCACTGAGCAGAACAACAACAGAATCCATCAAATTGCAGCTCTAGACTTGATAAGCTTACATATCTCCATGAAGTTGAGATGAGCACTATTAGACACAACAGAGCAGAACAGCAGCAGAGCACTATTAGACACAGCATGAGCACTATTAGACACAGCAGAACAGAACAGTAGCAGATCAGTATTCGATCCATTAGATGTAGCACCTGGTCTGGTGCAACAACAGCAGCAGTGCAGTTCATTAGCAGAACAATAGCAGAATCCATCAAATGCAACTCCTAATCTGATTTAAGTTGAACACAAAATCATGGATGGAGTATGAGTTCCCAAAAGATTGGCTCTTCAACCAAATTGCAACTCTAGTCTTGATAAGCTCATATAGCTCCATGAAGTTGGGATGGGCACTATTAAACACACAATCGTTCCTGAGCTTCCAAACTGACCACAAAACAGCAAGTGGTAAGGCATTCCAAATTTGGAGTTCCTTCTTCCTAATTCTAGTGCCAATCCACCAATCAAATAAGTCCACCACAGAGCCTGGGCATACCCAATAGAGTCCCCACCAATCTATGATGTCAGACCAAACTTTCCAAATAAAGGGACAGAGAAGCAATACGTGGTTTATGGACTGAGGTTGTTCTTTGCAAAAGATACACTGAGTGACAACATCGCCTCTAAGAACACCAATATTGTGAAGGAAAACAGATGTTTTAATTCCACCTTTCCAAGCCAGCCAAGAAAAAAATTGTACCTTTGGTAGTGTGATGTTATTCCAAATGAACTTAGGCATAGACAGATCTGGACCTCTAGAGGACTGTAGCCAACAGAACAAATCGCATGTTTTGAAGACACCCTTATTTGTAGCTTTCCATCTCATACTATCCTCACCTCATGCCTTAGCAGTGGCCCATTACCCAGTAAGACTTGTAGATTTTGAACTTCCTCAGCTTCCCATGTCAGCGGTGGTCTCCTAAAGGCAAAGTTCCAGTTATAGGAACTAGATTTCATATCAGTGAAGTCTTTAAGAGAACCATCTTTATCAGGAGAAAGACAAAAAAGCCTAGGAAAAAGATATTGAAGACAGTCACCTCCTAGCCAACTATCCTTCCAGAAAGAGATATTAGCCCCATTACCAACAACCAGTTCAGAGTTAACCAAGAAGAAGTTGAGTAAATTAGGATTACCTGAAGCTAGATCCATAATGTCCTTCCAAATCCAGGAGCAATTAGTAATAGTACCTTGGGAGTGAAACCAGCTACCAGATCTGGTACTATACTTACTGCATCTTAATCTTCGCCAAAGGGCTTGTTTTCAGTATAGAATCTCCACCACCATTTAGCAAGAAAACACTCATTAACTTGACTCAAACTTCTTACACCTAATCGTCCTTGAGATTTTGCCATCGAAACATCTTTCCAGTTGACAAGGTGAACCTTTCTTTTGACCTCTGAGTCTCCCCACAGACAAGAAGCTTGCATTTTATCTACCTCTTTGATTACACCCTTTGGCATTTTAAACAGTGAAAGATAGAAGATAGGGAGACTTGATAAAACTAACTTGATGAGGGTGAGTCTACCAGCAAAGGATAAAAGCCTCTTTTTCTAGCCTAAAAGTTTACCTTTAAATTTGTCCAGAATAGGTTTCCAAGTGGTTTTCCTTCTAGGATTGGCACCTAGTGGAAGACCAAGATACTTCAATGGCAACTTCTGAGTGAGACAATTCAGTTTAGATGAGAAATGATTGACTAAAGCCTCAGAGACGCCAATAACACAAACCACGCTCTTATGAAAGTTAATTTTCAGACCTGACATAATCTCAAAGCATTGAAGTATTCTCTTTAAAACTATGATTTCTAGCGAATCTGCTTCACAAAACAGAATGGTGTGATCAACGAATTGTAGGTGAGTGAATCTCAGCCCATTAGGTCCAACAACTGCCCCTCTAATTAAGCCGATATCCTTAGCTCTTGATAGTAATATATTCAGCCCTTCTGCTGCAATATTGAAAAGGAGATGTGAGAGTGGATCACCCTGTCTGAGACCTCGTTCCGATTGGATTTCATCAGTAGGTGAGCCATTGACAAGAATGGAAATACTGGCAGTTGATAAGCATGATTTCATCCAGCCCAGCCATTTTGAGCCAAAACCAAACTTTACAAGCAAATCAAAGAGGAACTCCTAATTCACAGTGTCAAAGGCCTTTTCAAAATTAAGCTTAATGATCACCCCTTGCTTATTTGATTTTTTCCACCAATCTACAATTTCATTAGCAATAAGCACTCCATCCATTATATTTCTTCCTCCAAGGAAAGCAGATTGTGCTTCACTCACAATGCTAGGCAAGACAAGCTTCAGCCTCTTTGTAAGGACCTTGGAAAGAATTTTGTAAATAGAACTTATCAAGCTAATGGGTCTGAAGTCAGACAGAGACATATGGTTTTCCTTTTTGGGGACAAGACTCACAAAAGAGCAATTGAGACCCCTAGCCAAAATACTATTCTCATGAAACTCCTTCATGAAGTTTAAGATATCATGCTTCATAAAATTCCAGCATTTTTGGATACAGGATAGATTGAAGCCATCAGGACCCAGGGCTTTGTTTCCATCACAGTCCTTAATAGCAGCCCAAACTTCTTTTTCAGAGAAGGCACTTTCCAGTATGACAGATGCATTATTGTGAATGATGATGGAGTTAAGATGCCCTCCCAGTTTAGGCCTACTTTTCCAATGCTCTGAGTAGAGTAACTTGAAATGGTTTACCACTGCAGTTTTGACTTCAACAGGTTGCACCACTGAGACCCCATTGACTTCTATTGAATCATGAATTCCTGTTAAGTCTGCTTGTGGCAGTAATGTGGAAGAACTTGGTATTCTTATCACATTTCAATGACCAATTGAGCCTAGATTTCTGCAACCAAAACCTCTCCTCCATCTTTCTCAACTTCCATACTTCCCCCAGTAACTTCATCCTTCTAGCAGATTCATCAACTTGGAGAATTCTATCCTCAGCTAACAGGTCCCATGTGTGGAGTTCAGCTTCCTTCTCCTTGAGCTTTTCAGTGATATTACCAAATACCTCCTTGTTCCAGTTTTTCAGACACAATTTAAGAGTTTGCAACTTCTTCTTTAGGATGTAGCCTACCCAACCCTAAAAATTTGAGTGCTCCCAATTTTGCTTAGCTGTGTGAAAGAAACTGATGTGCATGATCCAAGAGTTGAAGAATCTAAAGGGTCTAGGTCCCCAATCTCTCGCATCCTCCATTAACAAAACATAAAAATTTAGTTGCACAAGGAGAAAAATGGATGGAAGACACTGCACACTCCTACACAATAGCGGCAACACTTATTGCCACTATAGGATTTGCAGCTGCAATCACTGTTCCAGGTGGCAACGATGGCACAAGTGGCCTCACAATTTTCTCAAAAGAAAAAGTATTTATTGTCTTTATCGTTTTGGATTCAATCTCTCTATTCACATCCACCACTTCTCTATTGATGTTCTTGTCCATCCTCACTTCTCGCTACGCATTACCTTTTCCTCTCCATAACAACGATGATCGTAGCATTTAGTTCCATACTTTATTTGGCCACAATACGGCATGGATACTTATTCCAGTGACTGGATTAGCATGTCTACCAATCACTTCTTTCGTGTCCTTAGTGTTCCCCCTCCTTGTGGATCTCATCTCTTCAACATATGGTCATGGCATTTTCGGCAAGCAAAGTGATCGGCTTTTTTATTAGTTAGCATCAACAACAAGGTGAAGAATTCCAAGCATGTATCATATTTGGTTTCTGCAATCAAAACTCATTGATGTATGAAAATTCTCTGTTATGTTCATATATCATTAATCTATAAAAACTACTATGTAATTGCAACTCTTGTTCAAGGTTGACGTATGTTATAAGTGGGACTTGAAATCAATTGCTAGTTTTTTACTTTCATAATGTCTTAAATTTTTAACTACTAGAATTGATGAATCCATGAAACAGTGTCAATCTATGTTTCCTTATGTTGTGCTTATTATGAATTTGGATATAAATTTAAAAAGAGAAAGGGAAATAAAAAAAATTATAATCTGTATTTTATTGACAATCAATGTTTCATTTCTTTTTTTAAATCTCTATCCAAATTCATAATTCAACAGGCTTAGTGGCAATCTAACTACAACTACATTATTGGTTTGCTATCAAGGTTAATAGATGGCTTGATACATAGACTCATAAATTTGAAAATTATTATTTATTTATTTATTTATTGGCTAGAATTCAAAGAATTTTTCCAAAGAATATATTGCAATACAATATTTTCATCAGGACATGAACTTTTCTATACACTAAACACATGACATAGAGAGTAATGTAACATCTTTGTAGATGGATAAACAAATATTATTGTTCAACGAATATTTTACAAAACAATTTACTAATAATAAAAAAAAAGTATTTACAAACATAACATAATGCAGAGACCAACTGTACAATCTCATTCACTAAGTGTCACCATCATCACTTGCCACCCATCGGCAAATAAAAACATCTAATTCAATAATTGAGTTTTAAATCATAACTGGAAAACTAAATAATGAAACAAATAAATTGAAAATTACAAAAAAAATTAAGAATTCAATACCTTCATCATAAATTAATCAGATTTGAAGAAAGGTCATCCAAGTGCCCTCTCAATGTGTCCTGTTGTACAGTGGTAGTTGTAATTGTTGTTGTTTTTTGTTTTTTTTTTTTTTTTTTTTTTAGTCTCCAAAGTGGAAAAACACATTAAATAAATCTTTTTATTTTTTATCATTAACTTTCAAGTAATATCATCATTCATCAACTAAAAGACGTAGCATTTTTTAATACAGAGATAGAGTTACTTATTTCATTAGAACTTTTTTTAAAGCTAAACACATACATTGATTATAGTGATAGATAAACAAATATTAATGTTCAAACAATATTTTACAAAACAATTGAGTAATAAAAAAAATATATTTACATGTACAGTTTCGTTCACTAAATAATCACTAGTGTCATCATCATTACTTGCCACCCAATTTGACAAAAAAACAAAAACAAAAACAAAAACAAAAAAATCTAATACAATTGAGTTTCAAATCATAACAAGAAAGCTAAATAATGCAGCAAACAATTGGAAAATTACAAAATTTAATAAGAGTGCAATACCCACTACTAGAAAAGTGGTATTTTGTGACTAATTTTTTGCAACGGATTATTTTACTGTCGCAAAAAATAATATTTGCAACCGCAAGTTCATAATTTTTTCTTTTACTATTTATTTTGCATTTTTCTTATTCCTATGCCCTAACCCTTTTCACTATGACTTTCCCGACAATTCACAAACAAACAGAGATCTCTGTCACTTTCGCTCGCCATGGTCGTGCTCTCACTCTCTCTCTCTCTCTTCCTCTTTCTCTAAGATTGTGATGAGAAGTAACAGACAACAACGCCAGAGCTACTAGGGTTTGATGATCAGAAACCAGTAGAGATCATCCGTATTCAGACCTCGAGATGCCAGCCTCGATTCTATCATCTTCACCGTCGAATCCAACTTCAACCTCTTCTCCACAACTCACTTTTGAGATTAAACACGGAAATGGCGTTATGAACTCTCTCGACCTCTCAATCTCCTTCTCTATCTCTCTTTGTCTCTCTCAATCTTGCGCTCTCTCTCTCTGTTTCTCAATCTCCTGCTCTCTCTTTATGGTTTTTTTGAAATATATTTTTCATTCATTGTCGCTCAAATTGCCCCTTGGATTGTCCAAAATGATCTCTCTAGGGCAACAAAAAATCAGCATTTTTAGGTATTTCTTTCGATTAATCTCTGGCATGTTTTTTTTTCCTCTCTCTCTCTCTCTCTATATTCTTTGTATTTTGCAGCAATTTATGCATATATATTTATTGAAATTGAAATTATTAATTTTTTGTGCATAATGGAGTTTGATCCGTTGGTGATTTAAGTACAATTCTGTGTTTTCTACACTAATGTGTTACAAATACTACTCATATACTTTAATTTAATTTTGTTCAATTTTAATGAAATAAGAAATTCTTAGCCTACTTGAGATCGTTCTGGTAGATGCTTGCTTCAGATTTTTTTTTTTTTTTTGCTGGGAATTGGGAGCAACATTATTTGGATTTTTTAATTTTAATTTAATTTTGTTTACTTGTTTGTTGCTTTTATGTTATACTTCCAATTTTATTATGTCTCTCTTTTCTTTTACATTTTTGTTCTTTTTGTTTATAATAGTAAAGTTCAATTGTGTTTCTGTTTGGTGGTGATGAGATAAGTTGAAGTTCTGTTTGTTTGGATTGCAATTAATTTTGAAATTCCATAGCAGAGAAAATGTAATTGAGGTTCCAATTGTGTTCATGAATAACATGTCAATATGTCATGAATTTTGCAGGAAACATTTTTGTGTGTTGTTTTTTTCTTAGTATCTACCAGTTTAGTTGGAAGTTTTGGGAAAATTATTATTCCCTTGGCAATAAATTGAGCCTTCAATGTACTTAACTAAAAAATAAATATATACTGAGCCTTTGGGCATTTTTGAATGAGGCAATCAAATTGATACAATATGCTCTCATTATATTTGAAAATGTTAATTTAATATGGGCGGCTCAAATTCCATTTGGCATCAGGCACTTTCGTTATATCATGTCATTAGTTTCTACTGAGTTCCCTTTCATTCCTATTTAATTGTTGTGCTAATACTTGCTTAATTATGGAGACATTTTAATCTGAGTGAAGTACTTCCCAGGGAAATGTTTTCTTAGAAAACTATTGAATAGTGGGTTCTATTGGTTATGGTTTAGGGGAGTGATGTCAATCTATAGTGGTTTAATGGCTGATAAATGTTTATGAACTTCTTTTGTAATATGGAATGGTGACTTTTCAAATGTTTGATCTTCATTCAATGGAAATTTGCTATTGCTGCAAGTCTATTGGCAACTTGGGTTATGTGTGAAATAAATTTTGAACCTACATAAATTTGGTTAATTTATATGATAAATCAATAAATGGTGGTTTGATTCACTAGTAATTGACAAGGTTCTGAATTAGCATTGCAAGTTATCCGATCTACTAGTGGATTTTTCAATTGTATGGAACCCCTTTTGATTGCTTGGACATTCATTATGAGCTCCTGTGCTTGGAGGGATGCCATAGCCTCCAAGTTTGCAGTCCTCTATTGGTTCTCTTGTGATATACTTATCAGGATAATGATGCTAAAATGTCACAGTAATTAAAAATTATGGCATGTGCTCTGATCAGTTTTCTAGGAGAATGACTTCATGCCAGACCTTGATTGTACTGTTGTGACTTGAAGCTTGTTTTTATATCAAATATATCCTTGTTTTTATAGTTTGATTTGAATTTCTGGTGTGCTATGTTTGTTTTGGTATTGTTGTTTGTTATCTTGTTTGTGATTATTAAGACAAACACAAACACATCTGTGTGTAATGAAAACCAATATAAAAGTGAAACCAATCATTCAATTGATTATCATTATCTTGTCTTCATCACCATAATCTCTCTCATCTTCTTACTATCCTTGCCATTTTTCTTCTCTTAAACACGTCTTATTTTCTTGCTTTCCTGATCATAATTGTTGTGCTTATCCTCTTCTTAAACTTCCTTGCTGATTAGTTGTGTCGGATTGTAGGGTTAGCGGGGGCCACTGCTGATGTGCACTACTATGATTTATTGACAAACAAATGGTCTAGGTAAGCCCAGACCAGTAACCACTATCAGCTAGCAACAATACTTTTGAGGTTATGCTTTTTTTATTTGCTTCTTATGTAGTTCTATTATGCTTTAATGAGCTTTCTTTTGCAGGATTACATCCTTTGGAAAACCTCCCACTCCAAGGGCAGCACATGTGGCAACTGTTGTGGGTACTATGGTAGTTATTCAGGTAGGAGGACATATTGATAATTCAACAGTTTATCCTTTTTAGTGCTTTGGCTACTTTTTCTTCTTTCATTTAGTTAGTAAATAGTAACTGCTCCCTGTTATCTTTCAATCCAACACAGGGTGGAATTGGTCCAGCTGGTTTGTCTGTTGAGGACCTCCATGTTCTTGATCTCACACAACAATGACCACGATGGCATAGGTTAGATTCAAAAAAATTGTCCTTGCCCATTTATTGTACAATTTTGTCTATATGATTCTTTCTCCCTATCAAGGTCAAGATACACCTCTTCCATTGTCATACATGTTTGACTTGTTACATCCTCTCTTGATGATTTTTTTTTTTCAGCCACTAGCCAATGCATATGGACTTGCAAAACATAGAGATGGTCGGTGGGAATGGGCAATTGCTCCTGGTGTCTCACCATCTCCTAGATATCAACATGCAGCAGCAAGTTCTTCTTTTAAACTCCTAACCCAAAAAAAAAAAAAAAAAAAAAGAAAAGAAAAAGACCCCATTGTTAGTCGACATTTCCCCCCTCCTGTTCAGTATCTTGAAACCAGTCATTGAGATGTGCTATGCTCCTGTAGGTTTTTGTAAATGCAAGACTTCATGTGTCTGGTGGTGCACTTGGTGGTGGACGCATAGTGGAGGATTTATCAAGTGTTGCAAGTATTTTCCTTTATTTTCTTTTTCCTTGTAATCTAGCAAATGTGTTGAAATTGTTGTCGTACAAAATCTACACTTGAGTCTTTTTCTCAGATTTGTCACGTTTCTGTGTGTAGTTCTGGATACTGTGGCAGGAGTCTAGTGTGATACAAAGTCTGTTGTTACCACTCCCAGGACAAGCAGATACAGTGCTAATGCTGCTAGTGGAGCTGCAACAGTTGAACTGATGAGACGCTGTAGGCATGCTACCTCTATTATTATGACCTGATATTTATCTATGGTGGTCTACGTGGTGGTAAGACATCACAATAGAACACTCAATTTTTTTCCCTTTGTATTTAGTTCTAGACTTTAAGCTGACTAGTACCTTCTAGTATTGTACATCGTTTTGCATTCTTATGCCCAACATAATATGGGTATGTCCTGATTTGAAAGTATTAGTATTATTTTTTTAATTTTAGTTATGAACAATTAGTTCTTTTTTTGAAAGCATTAGTATTCTTCCTATTATTTTCTTATTCTAAGAGTTGCAAGTATGCGATACCCTCTTTTTAAAATGTCATGTATGAGAAATTCTTTCAAGGGTCTTTATTTGATATGAATATTTTTTGGGTTCATTTCATTTGTTATGATTTACATGCAACATTTATAAACTTTTCAGGTCCCAATAATAGCAATGGTTATGGGTGAAAGGGGTTTGATGGCAAGGATACTTTGTCCCAAATTTGGGGGATATCTTACTTTTGGTACCCTTGAGTCAGGAATAGTATCAGTGGGCAACCAAAAATTGATGATTTGGTGAACTTATACAATCTCAGACAAATAGGCCCTAATACAAAAGTATTTGGCGTTATTGGGAAGCCTGTTGGCCACAGCTAGTCACCTATTTTATACAATGAAGCATTCAAAGAGGTTGGCTTGAATAGAGTTGAACTTTCTCCAGACTTATTCATCTATAGATTTTGCTGGGTTCAGGTTCAATATTAAGATTTGATAATAGTAGTATAATATAATATTTTAATTGTTACTCTTTCAAGGTTTGGTATATGTTTTGTAGATTTTGTTGAGGGAATAGTTGATACGATCAAGCGGGTGATGTTGGGAGCCAAAGATTATGCTGCTCTTTTTTTTTCTTTTCTTTTTTGGAAGACTTGAATTTTTTTGTACAACGTATTTAATGATGGTTAATGGATAATGTCTATTATAAATTTAATTAATTTGTTAATTTTGTTATTTTTCATTAATAAAAAATTATTTGGTGCTTGTAATTGATTTTTTTGGTGTAGCAAATCCATATATGATTTTTTTTTAATAAATAATTATTTGCGATAGTAAAACAATGGTCGCTAAAAGCATTTTTTATTTTTTTATTTTTTTTTTGTGACAGCAAAATAGCTGTCGCAAAAAGTAGTTTAGGCAGTTGCAAATAATTTGCGACCGTTGCTTTGCCGTCGCAAAAAGTATTTGCCACCCCCACATTTGCGTCCCCCATCTACGGTCGCATTGGTTGTCGCAAAAAATCTTTTGCAACTATATTTTTATTATTTGTAACGGTCGCAAAAAGTGTTTTTTTTAGTAGTGACCTTCATCACAAATTTGTCAGATTTGAAGAAAAGTCCTCCGAATGCCCTCTCAATTGCAAATTTATTAAGAATGCAATACCTTCATCATTCATCAGCAAAAGACAAACTTAAAGTAGCATCTTTGAATAAGAGCAATTATTTGTACACTCCAACCAGCAAGAAAACAATCCCATGAATCCCACCTCCTTCGATAGTGTGACGTCCCTTTCCCATCTTTGTAATACTCTTAAAAACTCATCCGAGCTCAAACTTCCATCATGATTAGTGTCAAACACATAAAATATCATATCCACCACATTCTCTGTGAGAGAGAGAGATACCACAAACCTTGCAACCAAACATGCTAACTCTATTAATACCAGTTATGAAATATGCTCAATTGATTGGAAAAAAATAAGTGCATAGTAAGTTTATTACATGATATGCAGCTCTTTGAAAATCGGGCTTTGTCAAGAGCCCATTCACTTTTCCATGAATAAAGATTGCGAGAGGCAAGGGGTGTAACCTTTTACGAAGCTAGGCCAAATTCTTGAATTCTTCGAATGTAATGCGTATGGCTCTGTGATTTGGTTCATCATTTAACTCTTCAACGCGGTCAAGAAACTTGTTTATGTGTCACATGTCAGCAGATGCAACCGTTGACAATGCAAAATCTTTAGCTATGGTTCCTTGTAACTTGTAGTCATAATGAACAAACTCCAACCACAATATCAACAAAAAGGTTCAAAAGATGTATAGATAATAATTATTATTATGAACTTCAAGTACCAAAACACAATGCTATGATCGGTGAATTGTAAATTAAATAAATAAATTACCACTGCATAAAATGAGCATTCAGGGTCTTCTTGCATGTTCAAGGTGTCTTATGTGTCCCTAGTCTGGTTGATCGAATCGAAAACAGATTTCTTATAAACATGAGAGGGAGAGAGAGAGAGAGAGAGAGAGAGAGAGAGAGTTACTTCATCATGCAAGTCTATCAAATCCTGGACAAATTTCCCATGTTCTAGGCATTGCTTGCCATCTTTTCCAAAGAAGTACTCTAGCATACCCCCATCTTATACAAAAACCAAAACTTTTAATGCAATACGGAGTCCATCTCTGCGGAGAGCCCCTTGTCTGTTATGAGTTCTCATCAAGGTCATCACCTTCTTAAATTCATCCTTGTCTATCTCTCTGTTTATTCAGGTAAAGCAGTTGAGAACTTGAAAATCCATAGTAGATATAACAAGATATCATTCTATGTGGGAGCAAAATACAAAACTATTTTACTAGATACAGAAAGGTATAAACAAATTGAACAATCATTTGCTCACTTGGTTATAAGTATAAAAAAAAAAAAAAAAAAAAAAAAAAAACTACACTATTAAATAAACCAAATTCTCATCAAATTCTTAATACAAAGTCATGTTAAGGTGGCACTTAAAATCAAGTTCTTAATCAATACAAAGTCATACCCCTTCATAGCCCAGTGATTTCTCAATAATTTGTAGTCATCTGATGACTACTTCTATTTCTTAAACATACCCAAAATAATTATTCCATATAGCAAGCTTTTGGGTGCACTCTGAATTTTGTTCTTCTCAGTAACATAAGTCTGCCGGTGTCATAAGTCTTCTTGAAAAACAAATAAAACCATGAAATATACTAACATTAAACCTTTTTTTTTATCAACAAAATAAAAACTTTATTAGTGAAATCAACATACAGAGAATATGAAATTATATCAATAAAGGAAGATAATAACATTAAACTTTATTATGGTCATAGAAGCAAAACTGGTTTCTAACTACAATGAATTTGCACATACTTCATGTATAACTTACACGCATGTGAAACTCATAGATGTATGAAAATTCTCAATTATAATTGCATCTTATGTTCAATGTTGAAAGGTCTGGCAAGTCTTTAAGCAAGGAAATAGAGAGAGCTAAAGGAGGACCTAGCCTGTGTTGTATGGAAGAGGTAGGCAATCTCAAAGGAATGAAGATGGTAGACAAAGTGTTCAAACAATCTTTGTGGACAATATTCCATCATCCATGAACCCAAAGGGCCTTTATGCTCTATTCAAGAAGTTTGGAGTTGTTAGAGATGTATTTATACCGAACAAGATAAGAAAAGCAACGTGGTCAAGATTTGGATTTGTCAGGTATGATTGTCCTGTAGAAGCAGATATGGTAATCCAAAAAACCAATGGCTTGTGGTGTGACAACAAAGCCTTAAAGGTAATGAGAGCAGAGATCCAGAAGGATGCATCACGTGTCAAGGGAAGGGGTCAAGTTGTAGAGGTAGGGAAAGGAAATGGAAGAGATGAGGAAAGTTTGAGGTGGCGAATGGGGAAACCATTGAAAAAAATATAGGACACAAGTATTATGCAGAAGCAGTATAGTTAGGTAACTATAAGGATAGTAAGGGCCACACACTATTTGCTCAAGAGGTGGGGAAGAGGTGGTTCTATGATAGCCTTATTGTGAAGTTGAAAAGCTTCTACACATTCTTAGATTTTCAGAAAGCAGTCATTGAGAAGGGAACAAAAGAAATTATGGTGAGGAAAGGACGCGGAAAGAAGGCGGTGGTATCCTTTAGATCATCTGATGATACGAAGGAAAATGTATTATTATTAAATGACTGCTGGAATGAATGGTGTGAATCTGTCTGCGAGTAGAGAAAATTTGGGCACATGGAGTAAGAGAGGGGGGTGTGGCTGAGTTACTATGGAGTACCATTCAATTTATGGAATCCAGATACTTTCAACAAGATTGGAAGGCTTTGAGGAGAGGTAATTAGGTTAGATAATGAAACATCTAACCAACTATCTTTTAGATGTGGTAGAGTCAAAGTTGTCACAAAATTTATGGGGTCCATCAACACAGTAGTACATGTGTTGTGTTCAAGTAGAAGTTACCCAGTAAGAGTACGTGAGGAACAGGTCATGGTGTCAAAACTTGTTCCAGAATCATGCAAGTGTTCTCTTCACAAATGTTGTAGCCCAAACAGTACGAAGAACATGTTTGGCGGCAATGGAGATCGAGCTGAGGAGGATATTGCTGAGGTGAAAGGTGCCTTGCAAAATGAGGTGGCAGATCATGGTGACAGGGCAAATCTGCAGAGAGATGACATGGAGATTAATGGATTTAGTGGAGGATAGCTGGAGTTGGACGGTTTTTTTCCCTCTAAAGTGGAAGTAACTATTAATACAAGGGAGCAACTTGCCTCCAGTTCGAGATCAGACTGGATGGTGTTGTTCGGCCCGTGGGGGCCCATCACGGATCCTATTTTTGATAATCCGAACCGTTCAACGTGTAGAACTCGTCGAGTACAATATGCCTGTAAAAAATCACATTGATCGGATATCGATAGCTATCACATCGGATTAGTTTTTTGTCAACCATTAATTTGTTCACTGTCTATTTTGTTTTTTATATATATACAAAACTGATTTGATCACATAACTATTGATATCCGATCAATATAATTTTTTACAAGCATGTAGTAATCGACGAAAATAAAATACTCTCATCTCCTAACTTGAATATGACATTGTCCGCAATGGAAGCAAATGCGAAGTAAATTAGAAAAAGAGAGAGAGAATATTACCAGACATTGTAGGTGCACCTCCAGCTAGGCAGATATGAACACAAATATATATATATATATATATATATTGTTTTTGAGCAATAATAAAAGAAATAAACTAAATAACATACATTAAAAATAAATAAAACAGTTGCGAACAAAAGGACCAGGATTTGCGCCACATGTGCGATGAGTTGTGCCGCACGTGCGAAATTTTTTTAATTTTTTTAAACCCAATTACAACCCAAAAACTTCAAACCATTTTTACTTTCATTGCACATCTGAAATAAATATAGCACTTTGAAAACATCTAAATGCTCAACAAAGGTATAATCTTCACGTGAAAACCACGGGTACTACTTTTCTCCCTAACTATGTTTGTAACTTTCCATATTCTCCAACAGGGTGACAGACTAGGTTAATTTGGTATCCGAAATTAAGGCGCCTAAAGCTAACTCGACCTATGGGGCTGCCATATAGAGTTCAAGTCCGAATGGTTTTGAAGCAATCTCCACACTCTTGGGTATTTAAACCAGACTTTAATCTCAAAAATTCCAAACCTTTGCATTCTAGGCTTTTCCATTCGAACTCTAGTTTCCACCGTTGCAGTTGGACTCCTAGAACTCACTACAAACACAATTAGGTGGCTATACCAGATCGTCAGATGCCATTCAGGCACACTAACACCAAAGGAATTACATCTTTAGAGGATTTGAACACACTATTTCTGTCTTTTGTTTTTATTTATTTATTTATTTATTTATTTGTTTTTTTTTTCTTAAGACAAAAACAATAGCACGCAATATATTTAAATATTTGTTAAACCAAAAGCAAAAGCCTTTCCTCCCAACTTAAATGACAATGGCCTCAATGGCATATACCAAAAAGGACCGATAAGAACAGTAAAAGGAAAGGGAATTAAAACACAATAATATACACATCCTTGAAATGCAAAGAAAGATGACCCCTAACTGGAAGGAAAATATACCTGCAAAAGGGTTAGAAAATAAACATAACAAATTATTATTATTATTATTATTATTATTATATATTATTATTATTATTATTATTATTATTTATTATTTTTTTGGATCCAAGGTTTCATGTTGATCTTCCTTTAAGTAATCTACCTCAAACCAAATTTGTTAGGTCGAACTCAGCAGTTCCATTCAAAAGTGTACTCATCTATTTGGCCTTGACACACCACATTGAAAACATACAAAATAACAAATAAAGAACTAAAACTAAAAGGCTCAGGTTTCCTCTCGATAAGAGCTAAATATATGGTCTTCAGCTAAATATCAATACAAACTTAATTTTTCCTTTTCTTCCAATTTATGAGATATGGGACCTTCTAACGAAAATAAATCAACCCGTCCAATAGTGCGGGACTAGGTTGTAAATGACTTATGGGAGGATGATTAACGGAGTGGAGAAATATGTGTGTGAAAAGTATAATGTGTAAAGAAATCTCATGGGTGGAAACAATAAGATCAAAACCAAAAATAAAATTCCATACATGCTAATTTACTTTATCACTATAATTTTCTATAGTTAAATCCCTATCAATTTCGTCCACATGAGAGGCCAAAACTATGGGGAGAGTTTCTGTCATATCTATGGGTGCAACGGTAGGTTCAAGTGACAAAAATGCTAACTACATATCAGTTGTTGGATCATTGGAGAGATGTGTTGTGGCTTCACTAGGTTCAATTTGCAACTTTTTTTCAAAAATCTCATAGCATGCACTCTTATAAATGTCTTGAAGGAGTTGGTCAAAAGAAATCCACACGTAAGCTGGGATCATCTCAAAATTTTTTGTTGACCACATTGCGTCTACAATTTGACTTGTTTGAGAGTTCAACCCATTCTAAAAGAAAGTAATGAGTTGAGTCATTTTGTAGCCATGTTGTGGACAAGCATCTATATATCTCTTGTATTGATCCCAACAATGACAAAATAACTCATCTGTTTCCTGAGTGAAATTTAATATTTTTCTTTTGAGAAGAGTGAGATCAGATGGAGGTTGTGATTCTTTCCATTTAAAATAAACCAACATATTTACCCAATTCAAGGCAGTAAGAACGGCGCCTGTGCATACACCATTCACACACACACATACACACTAAGTTTCGACTTTTGTGCGCTAAGTTATGAAAGCAAAATACCAAAGGAGAATATACTCACAGCGATTTAACGAAAATGCTTTACTCGTCTTACGGGTGCTTGACTTGTAGACCGTTGTCTCCAATCTCCACTTGAGCTCTCTATGTTTAGCACTTTGGTTCTTTGCTTGCAAGTTTTTTTATTTTATTTTATTTTAAAAAAAAAAGAACTTTAGTGTTGCAGTTTATTTTTAAAGCTCGGTTGCACTCCGCTTGCACTTCGGTTATAACTCCACTTGCAAAGACTTGATTGTGGAAAAACCTAGGGTAATGAATTCACCACTAGTAACATAAATAAGGTTTTAATTTGAAAATCAATTATGTTACGATTCGAACTAAATAATACTTCGTAGCTACAAGTTCAAAGCATTGATCAAGAGAATTATCACATTCAATGTATAGGCACAAACCATCTCAAGTAGTACGAGTCATTCGA
The DNA here is from genome assembly GCA_030407325.1 of Camellia japonica. Taxonomy (NCBI): domain Eukaryota; kingdom Viridiplantae; phylum Streptophyta; class Magnoliopsida; order Ericales; family Theaceae; genus Camellia; species Camellia japonica. Next base: position 1,159 of record JAPPVO010006145.1, on the reverse strand, counting down.
TCTAAACTAGGATAGCAAAATGACTCGTCCCTCATAGTATGGTTCGTCTCATACCTTGAATATGAAAGAAAAGAAAACCATTGCATGTAAAGCATTCAACAATCACATAAAGAAGAATACCTAAAGAGATAGTGGAAAATATAAATTTGAAATTTCTTAAACACCATACATTTCGTTCAAACCTTTACAAAATCAAAAAGTAAGGAGAAAACCCTATTTACTTGGCTAGGGTTTCATCAAAACCCTAGAAATAGGAGCCTAGCCACTCATGGAGGAGTGGGAAAAAGTAGAAGAAGAAGAACCCTCCATGGAAATTGCCCTTGAAGCTTGAGAATCCCTTTTTTTTCTAACCCTAGCCTCTTCTCTCTCTTGGAATTTTCAGAAAACTAATTTAGCCTTTTTTCTGTCTTTTTATAAATTTACGATTTTCCCCACATTCAAAACATCAAGCACGATTCTCGAGGTACGAAAGGGGGTTCCGTACGTGCGATTTCCTTAGGCTTTGTTTGGCTGTGATGGATGGCCCGCACATGCGAGAATAGTCCTCCGCACGTGCGGGAAGCATTTTTCTCTATAATTTCTGCATTTTTGCTCATTTTATGCTCCCACTGTGTCCAACCTGATTGACATTAAACAAGCATAAAAATATATAATTTGACAGGCAAGTAGGGTTAAGAGATCCTAATTATCGGCCTCAATGTTGCACAATTCGACCTCAATCAGTTGTTGAGTCTCGTTTCTTGTGCCGTGAATATCTTGTATAATGAAAAATATAATATTAGTTATTAGTATACAATTGCTATACAATTGTTGTGAAAAAAAAAATAAATATAAAAAGTGCAATGATTATTGTGATGTAGGTGTTTTGCATAGTGTTAGTTTGTTATTGAAAGTGTTTGTTGTAGACAATTATTTGTATAGCATATATGTATATATGTATTGAACATAAGTTGATAAGCGAACAATACACAATTCTGCAGTTTTTTCCTAGCAAATATAACTATATTACTAAAGCGATACATGTTAGAAAATTAAAGTATCCAATGGTAATATAGCATTATAGATTGACAATGTATGAATACAGTAACATATATAAATTTGCATTTATATTTTTTTTGTATATATATATTGACATATATACAATATTACAAAAGTAATA